>JABGLY010000042.1:0-72938 GCA_013623525.1 Fusarium dimerum
ATCCAGGTTGGGGTAGGGAGGGGGGGATGAATCATTGATATCACTGGCACAACGACAAAGTGTTTGGCCAATCAGTCATGATCTTGTATATTCACTCTTTGCTTTTGGTTTGGCAGCATTCCCTCCCGTTTCTTCCCCAGATTGTGGCATTTGGCCTCGTGACCCAGGTTGGTCGGTACTCGTTGACATTGGACGGAGCTTCGTCTCCAAGCGTAGGCCAGTTCATTTCGCAATGTCAGTGTCCGCCAAGAATGTCATTGACGGTTTGTGAAAATTCTCATCTGTGATAATTCGATCAGTCTTATCATGCTCTGGGTGACGCATGCATGCCTCTCCCTATCCCCCAAAGTCAGCTTGGCTCACCGATGCAAAGCAAGAAGAACTCGCAAAGATAACACAAGAGATTGAGATTGGTGCGACAGCAAGACGAATCAAGTCTGTTCATCATTCAACATATCAGGCCTTTTAGCGTGAGGAGTTTGTGCAATCACAACCTTGATGTCAAGTGCCACCATCCAGAACAGGCAATTTTCATGAGTACCAGTACTGATTGTCTAAACCCCCTCCTCGTCACACCAACACGGACATCCGAACTTTGAGTTAAAATATCATTCACATGAGCAGGCCAGACCTGAATTTCCCCTCCTTTGTCTAGGTCTTACTCGTATCATGTGGTGATTTCCCCATTTTATGCCATTCACCCTATACCTATAAATATTTGACCGCCTCCCTCTCTGCGTACGTGTTCGCCAACACCTTTGTTACATTACCTTGAAACCCAGCTCTCAAAGAGAAATATACATCTTACTCTGCCACATACACCATGAACAGATTACACGTCACTAGTGAGGTTTTCAAGAATGGCGATTACGACACACCTGTCCGTGCTCTCCCCTCAAGCTGGTACAACGATCCCGACATGTACGAACTAGAGAAAAGGGCAATCTTTTACAAAAAGTGGTTGCTCATCACCCATTCCAACAGACTAGGTCAATCTGGTGACTGGTTGAAATTTGATACTGCTGGCTTCGAATTTATCGTGTACCGTGACAAAGAGGGGCACATCAAGACAATCCACAACATCTGCAGACATGGCTACCCGGTTGTCCAGGAAGGGAATCAGGGTAATGGTCTCGATTTCCCATGTGGACATATTGACTTCTCTGAAGGGCTTGTTGACAACATCCCCGACTCTCTCGCTCCTGAAGATTCTGAAGGCTTTGATCAAAAAAAGACCCATCTGTTCAATATCCATTCCAAAGTCGACGCTTTTGAGTTCATTTGGATCAATCTGGATACCTCCGAGGAACCCGAATCATGGAATGAACACTTTGTCGGCACTGATACCCAGGAGAGGTTCAGAAATGTCAAGTTCGGTAACTTCGCTTTTGATCATCATTACCAAATGGACGGCGAGTACAATTGGAAGATCTTGGCCGACAACTTCAACGAATGCTATCATTGCCTTGTCGCTCATCCCGATCTCCCTACACTGGCAGACCTAGGGAACATGACCATTTCCACCGACAAGTACTTCATCAAACATGGAAGTGTACAGACCAAGGAGCAGAAAGAGCATGGCCTCGGACTTGGGAGCACGTATTTTTACCCCAACGCCTCCGTCGTGGTCTTGTAAGTCATGCTACACGACGCTTGGTGAGATTTGTCTAATTCATGGTAGACGCGACTTCATGATGATTCAGAGATTCCTGCCCACCGGCCCAGCAACATCATCGATGCAGTACCAAATCTTCCGAAACATCACATCATCCAGAGAGGACTTTCAAGCCGTCGCCGACATGTACCAACGAGTCATGACAGAAGACAAGGCTCTCTGCAGGGGCTTGCAGAGAAACCTCAACGCCGGAGTATTTGTCAATGGCCTACTGCATCCCAAGCTAGAGCATGGCCCGTTGTTCTTTCAAAAGGTTCATCGGGAGGTCATCAAGGAACACTTTAGGCTCGAGAAGGAGGCCAAGAAGCAAATTTGGCCTGGCCCGCAGAAATTGCCCATAGTTGTGAGTGGAGGTCGAAAAGATGACACAATCCGCTCAGGTCTGGTCTTGGGAAGTCAGGAGGGTGTGGTGTCTTAGTACATGTGACATTATTGTGAACTCATTGCAGTAATACATGAATCAGGTTTCTAATTAGCTACGTTGCTTCCACGTTTGTGAATGCCTAAACGCCCTCTCTACCCGTATACTGATTGTTCCCATTAAAAGTCATTCGTCCCCATCAGAAGCAATGTCTTGATGCCTCCTCCATGATCATCAAAGAAAGTCCTCTGCGTACTCCTCGTACTCTGCCATGAAATCCTCTACATTGAACTTGTCTTCTAACCCCCGTACCGCCAAGATCTTTCGTCCTGCTTCGATGTATTCAGCCTTGAAAGTCGCAAACAAAGCAGGACTCTTCGAGTAGTGTGGAATAAAATCCTGGTTATCGCCGGTGACCATGGCGCCTTTGAAGGCCTGGTAGACCACACGCGTCTCCCCAGTTAGGTCGACGAAGCTACACTGACCAAAGTCGAGGAGAAAGTACCCAAGAGCTCTGTGCTGAAAATCTCGAGCTGGGGTTTCTTGGTGATTTCTCTCGACCGCATAGGTTCCAAGAACAAATTCCACATCATCCCCATCGACACCAGCTCCCCAGTGTAAAATAGCGAAAGCTCGCCCAAGACTGGCCACCATGGCGTGAGTATCCAGTCCAACTTGTTCCATTGGCTCCAGGCAGAGTCGGAAGTTTTGCAGAGTAAAGTTTTGCTCGCTGTAAGGATGATTCTGTTTGCCGAAATAGGTTCGCACAAGAGCGTGCTTGTTTGCTGGGTTCTCGAGAACGTCCTGAATAGTAGCATAACTGGGAGGTTGACCACCAGTGCGGGGATAAAATTGAGTGATGAAGGCTCTTCTGACAATTTTCGTGAGAGGGAGAATTCTTTCCATGAAGACCATATCACCAGGTTCGCGGTGTCCAGGGGGGAAATGAGGCAGATGAGACTTGCAGAACGCATCGTTGTCTGACTTGGATTTGAACTCGTACAGGCGAGGTACACGCACTCCAGGATTGACGATCGAGGTAAATCGGTTGAAAGCTGCTTCGACGGCGGTATGGACTTGAAACTCGCGTCGAAGATTGGTCCGGGAAAGTTCATTTCCAGGATTTTCCTTCTTGATAGCAAGAGCGTATCCGAGCTTTTCAAAGACAGCACCCTGTAGACCTTGTCCAATCAGCGATATCTGGATAGTATGCTCGTCACTCTGGGCATGTTGAGCTCGGCGGGCGTAAGAAGAGGTGGTCGACACGACGGATCGAATGCTCAAGGATCGGTACAGAACATCAACACCAGACATTTGTTCCAAATCACTTGCTGCCAGATATTGAAAGGTAACTACAGCATCACGAGCAGTTGCTGAGTCGACGGACCATGCCGACTCGTCAGAGTGGTTCTGGGCGCGACGAGAAGACATTGCGAAGACCGTGGGAGTGGGTGATGGGGGTCGATGAAAGATCTAAAAGTTGAAGGAAGAAGAATTTTGAAATCGTGACAACTAAGGAAAGTGGCATCTTATACTTACTTACCTTACCTAGTCGGAGTTGTCTCATGTGACACTTGTGTAATTATCAAAGCTTAACAGCGAACTCAGTGCAGCTTCACCAGGCAGTAGTGAAAGTTCTTAAGGCAACATGCAAAGGATAATCTAATTGAGGAAGAATCTTATTGCATAAGGCAAATTGCCGAACACGTTCTTTTTGGCAATATTTGGTGGACAGGAGGGACCTTGACAGCCTAGTTTCTAGTATCCTTGATAGATTTGACCAGTTCCAAGAAGAGTCCTCCTTGATGACTTCATCAGGCGTCAACCTGACCCCCACACTGTATATGCAGCTTCACGATGGCTTCGTGTGTGTTAAATGTGCAGTCAGTTCCAGAAATAAGAAGATGAAAAATGAAGTTCTCTACAGGGAACGCCGATAAAGGAACGTGTCGATTGTGATAAATCCAATGTTTGCCATGTCAGAATGCTCAACTCATATTAAACGTGCATCACGGTAGGAGAGCGGGTTTTCTTTTCAAGAAAGTTGCACCTTCCGAACCTAATGGAAAATAACACGGCCAGTAGGCAAGCACCTAGATGACAGAGTGATACAGAACCTAGGTACTGTAAGTATCAGTTTCCCATTACAGCAGGCTCACTGCTCTTGCCGTGTTTGATTGTGCCGTAATTGATCTTCTGCCCAGCCGCAATGGACAAAACAACGACGACACAAAACAACAACGACACCGATACTGCTGACGAAGACGACGACGAGAACGATGATAGGGGTGCTGATGTTGACGATGATACCCACGGTGAGCGCGGCTACCGGTACGGAATGCTGGATCGACCAGTACCTTTTATCAAGCACGGTGATGGCATGGTCAACTGTGGTTGGCCTCCTCGCCGGGTCAAAAGGATACCGAGGAGATCCTGGGCCGCCATGCCGATGCGATTGTAATGCCCAGGTTGCCGACATCATCACCTGTCTCGTGGCCGCTGTCGAGCGTGCCAATGTCTGTGCCTCCGCTGCCGCAACTCGGGCTACCACTGCTGCTGCCCGTGCCGACTACCATGCCACTGCCGCCGAATCTGCCAACCTCCGCGCCCAGCGTGCCGAGCTTTCCGCTGCCGAGTATGCCGCCCGCGCGTCCGTCGCCGAAGATGCTGCAAAAGCCGCCAACGCCTGTGTTGATGCCCTCCTTGTGTTAGTCAACGCCGCCCCTACCGGCCACCCGACCGGACTACGCCCCGAACGATACGACATGACAATGAGCGTAGGTTGTCACCTCCGTCAGGTAAAACTGGCTAGGCCTGATCCATGGAGATTGTAAGTCAAAGGTTCTGATCATTCAGCATTTCCTATCTGACAAGTCTTCAAGCATCATCGTCGGCTGAAGCTGGTTGTGCTTGACACCTTTTCTTCAACTGGGCCCCTGATCTCCACAAACCCTCCTTCGATTGTTGATCCCGTGCTGAGCATTTGATCAACGTCGGATATCGTAGGGGAGTCGCTATCCTGGTCTGAACTTGGAGAAACAGTCCGTCTTACAAAATCACCACCAGCACCATCATGTCATGTCTGTCGCTTGGCATGATGACTACCAATGCTGCAGCCACCCCAGCCTCTCGCGGGGATACACACGGCATGCCACCAAGACGCGTGGCTGGATGCAACAATGCACGGTTGAACGAAGCATCTCTATCAGAGGAGGGTGACTCGTGAATTTTGATGGTCAAAAAGTGGTACCTGATGGTAAAAGTGTTGTGGGGGACTAAGGAACTGCCAAAATGTGTTTCTCTTGCGTCGCTTACTTTAACCAATAAAATATGACGACGTGCCCTCTTGGAATTGTCACGCGTGATAAATTTACATTGACATGCACATGTGACCAAATTGCAAGCTCAAGCTTTTTACCATGCGTATATAAATTTCATTTTCAATTTCGCGACATCCATTTGACTCACTCAGGTCTAGAGCAACGATCCTAGACGGTCCGAATTCTACTACATAAAACCTCACATGTTCTCCTTGCCCCTAAGCCGACACCCCTCTGTTTGCTTTCATTCTCATACTCTTTCCCTTGAACCATTTCTCATTGTCTTTTACGGAATACCCAAGACTTGACGCACGTCGGATCGACCCTTCACTCACAGAACTCTCCCACAAAATCACAGTCACCGCCCTATCAAATCCATACAAGGCGCAAAGACCATGCCAAAGCGCGAAACTTCCGTCTCCTCATCTACGGCCTACGATGCAGCCAGAGCTAACTTGGATGAATGGCATGGTCACTTACCATGTGTCTGCGGCTCTCATAAAGGATGTCACCAGCACAACCCGATGAGGACGCCCATCTATCGCAACCGGCTCCTACCCCCAAAATCTAAGCTCAACGTCCAATCAGGCGCTTTGGGATCATTCCTTGGCATCTCTTCAGCATCGAAGTCTAAGGTACTACCCGAGTATAGAGAGAAGCCACCCCAGGACCGTCCCGTTTTCACCGTACATCTTCCATTTGACCTTCAGTCAGTCCGTACGCTTGTGCCCTCACACCCCGATATGCCGTACCACCTTGCCCTCTATCACCTACACTGTATTCGCAGCCAGCTTGGTCCCGAACTTAAACAAGCTTTCATTACCGAACTATCCTGCAAGGGTGTCTTCAATGTCATGGGTCGGGACTATTCATGGTCGAGCGAAGTATATTTTGATGATGGAACTTTTCTACAAAAACAGGAACTCACGTATACCATGAGCAGGGGCTCCCGTGTACATGAAATTAAACTCATCGGCTGCCCGCACCACAACATGGTCATCTGCCAACCAGTATTTCATGACTGGGATGGTTTTACCGAAGTCGAAGTACTCCACGAGATGTATTCGGGGGACATGCCTCCCGAATCTAGAGAGACTGCTGGCTCGTGGAAAAGTTCTGAGGGTTGTCACGAGGGGTTTGAAGTGTGTACGGTATGCTTCTCAGAAGCTGAACACATGTTTGAAGGCGTGTGTGATGATTTTCACGTGCAGTTCACTTGCTACCGGGACCTGGGGCCTGGCAATGACCGCAATAATAGCAAGTGGCTTTCCTTGATCGCCGGCGTGGGACATTCCAGGGAACCCTACCATATGCACCTGTCGGCTCGGATACAGCAAGTGGCCAGGGACCTGAGGCAGAGCATACAGCAGAAATCGCACGAATCATGCCACGCCAGCACATGATACAGACCCAAGAGCTCATTCTACTGAGCTGAGCCACTGAAGAAGGACTGTCAACTCCTTGTGGGATATGGTACATGTGGTCGGGATATAGCAGGTACTGTAGCTAAATAGTCGTTGCCACAAATGACAGAGAGGAGCCTTTGAAATGGCAGCAATACAGTTTTATAAAACCCAGATTCGAGAATCAAAGCTGTGGGCCGTTGATTTAAATTTTCATACACTTGTCATATTCAAGTTTCGTCGCGTCAAACCAGCGACGGATTTATCTGCATATTCCACAATAGGGAAGCAGAATCAGGAACATAGCAGTCCCCTTTGCTCAGGTATCTCGACATTGGACAACAAATGCGTATCCGTCAGTTGTAGAAGCATCACATTACCAACGCAGAATTTACTTTGTCCTACATGTTCTCTGTCAGCTTATTCTGGGTGACTCCAATTCCGAAAAGCTTCTGTTCGTCTTCGAAAGATGCGTCTTATAGTAAAGACCGTAATCTCAATTTCGATGAGCAAACCTCGCCAAGATAGTTAGTTAGTTTATGAGAACATATGCTCTATCGGCGTTTGACCTTGACCAACCGAGGGGTTTTCAAGAAATAATCGGATGTTAGTTGCCGTTGTGGCCCTTGTTTACACAGTAGTGGAAGTTATACCATAGCACATCCTGAAGAGCTAGAATTAAGACATGTTGAACACAGAAAGGCAGACCATGATCAGTCCATGCAGTGATAACCCAGCCTGGACAATATGTCTGGTTCTTGTCTCGCAAATCAGATTCCCTCTTGAGTGTATTGTTGGATAGCCCCAGGCTTATGCAAGCAAAAGACGTATCTAAATGTCTGTGGCAGACCCCTGTGCCTAATGACAGAGTCACATCAACGCCTCGGTTTCGAGTAGCACAAGAATCACACACGAATCCTAAGCCAATCCCTAGTCGCTGTTTGGCATGTCCTCACAGGGTGTGTCATGTGAGACGTTCCAAATATCCCTCAGATTGAAGGCTGAGTTGACAGCTGTTTATTTTATCTCTTCAAGCATCTATCTGTTCGCACAGCCGCACTTGCGATGACTGGGACGTGCGACAAGTCCTTCGAGGTTGGTTGTCGCCGTCCGACAACTTGAATTCAGGCTTATCAATATAGAAAGCGATTGCCCTAGTGGTATCACGCAGGCGAACTGCGAGGCCACATCGACTCCCGTCAATCTCAGAAATCCCCCGAGGCCTTCTCTCATACGGTCACCCAACTTGCACAGGAACTCCAGGTCTACACGGTATGAGAGAATGGCTTCATCGCTTGGGCCATGATGTAAGTCCCTTCGAGTATTTACCTAATCTTCTCACTCACCGGGCGAAATCTAGGACGCTCAGATCAATAACCTCAACATAATTCATATCACGGGAACAAAAGGAAAAGGCAGCACCTGCGCATTCATCGAGAGCTTTCTGAGGGCACATGGACAGAGGACAGGGTTTCCGAGAACGACGGGACTCTACACGTCGCCACATCTTGTCAGCATCTTGGAGCGGATTCGAATTAATTCTGAGCCTCTTTCAATGGACGTCTTCTCGCGAAACGTTTTTGAGGTATGGGACAAGCTCGGACTTGGTAATGACGACAATGGCCCGAGATACCTCCAGCTCCTTGCCTGTCTATCATACCACATTTTCTCCACACAAGGGATCGATGTCGCAATTTATGAAACTCATCGCGGCGGGGAGTTCGATCCTACAAATGTGGTACAGCATCCTGTCGTCACTGGCATCACTGCGATTGGTATAGATCATGTCAGTTCACTCGGCCCTACTATCAAGAATATCGCATGGCATAAAGCAGGTATCATGAAGTCGGGCTCTCCATCGTTTTCTTCCAGACAAGAGCCGGGCGTTCAAGAGGTTCTCGAAGCGACTGCGGCAGCCAAAGGAGTCCACATCTCATTCGTAGATGTGAACCACAGCCTCTTTGAATCTCTAATTGAAACGCAGCGCATCAACGCCAGTCTTGCCTATGAAATATGCAGTGAATTTCTGCAACGAAAGTCTCCAATTGGCAAACACGATCGTCACTTGTCTTGGGAGGATGTTTCCCTAGGTATAAAGCAGTTTCGGTGGCCTGGCCGGTTTCAGTTGGTACAACGAGACCAATACTCGTGGTATCTAGATGGAGCACACAACGAACTTAGCATGACCAAGGCAGCTTCTTGGTTCAACCAATCGATCAAATCCAGGTATGCTAGGGTATATCTTGGGAAGTGAATCACATGTCTAACCTAAAAGCATAAGCGAGTCCAACGTCCGAATACTCGTATTCGCTCAGAAGCCATCGGATAGGGATAGTCTCGCCGTTCTCGAGAGTCTTGCCAAGAATCTTGAAGGCATTATTGACTATGCTATTTTCACGTCTCATTCACAAGGCGGTAGGTGGAAACCAGAATATGGCCTTCACTTCTAATATATTTGTAGCGCCAGATGTTGAAGCAGACCGATTCTTCCCCGTCTTTGCGAAGCATCATCCGCATGCCAGGTGCAAAAGTATACATCTGCCCCAGGAAGCTTTCAAGCTCGCCGAAGAATCAGGGGGTAGCGAGAATAAGGTGGCAATATTAGTGACAGGAAGTTTGCATCTAGTTGGGGAAGCTCTTCGGTACGTAAAAGAATGTTGAATATCAGTACTGTCCTGGAAATCAACAGATCAGCCTCATAACACCGGCTTGCTCGTCAAATGATTCCAGTATATCAGGTCAGATTCTGCCTAGGCCTGTAAAATAGTAGTCGCGGCAGGAATTCATCTTGGGCCACATTGCTTCGGCCTGGGTCCGAGCGTCCCGGCTCTTCTCTCCATCTTCCAAATGACGGTAGATATCCGACTGCAAGTACGAAACGGTCATTGAGGCCCAACCCATTATCCCAAGCCCTATGGCTGCCGTCTCCGCCCAGGACCAACAATCCTGAGCATCATTCCATCGTCCCTATGCACGCCATAGAATCGCCTTGCCACTATTGACCACGAACTGCATATGTTTTACCGTCTTCGAAACTGACCTGCCTGTTCTAGGCTTGTCGGGAGTGTCAAGGCCCATGAAGCAGAAAGAATACTTCCAAAGGCCATTTCAAGTTCGACAATAGTAAAAGTCTCCGGCAGGGTCCAAAGCCTCTGAATTTGTGACAACAGGTATGGTAGCAGTGCCAGTTCTTTCGAGGTGTAACTAAGGTAACTTGTTAGTGCAACCCTCCTTTGGTTAAGGACAATTTGGGCATAAGATAACGGCTCGATGTTAACGCCCTTGGGATATGCTGCCAGAACCATTCTCAGCACCTCTGCTTCCCAGACTCAAGGATCCCTCTCAGATTCTCTGATTTGAGCAGCAACATTTTCATTTAACGATCTGGAGTCATTGGTAGGCTCTATGATGTGAAACTTCGGAAGATTCCTGACGCTTGCACCAAGCTGCTGTTCGTTGCTAAGACTCTTCGTGGCAAGAGGGAGCTATTCGACTTCACCGTTGGAGGCCCAGACCTCGCATTTGCAAGCGTCCAAGGTGAACCCCTCGTTGACAGCTTAGTCATATCTCAAATGCATCTTGTTCGAGGCCTGTTGGTCCAATCACTTCTCAAACTCCGGGCAACAGTAGTTGCGCTGATCGACAGTTCGATAACAGTCTCCAGTGTTCTATTCAAGAGCCATGTGATATCTGGGGTCAACGACTTTTGGCGTCCATGTCCGTCAATGGCCGCAATCGTAAGTGGCATGTAGGATAATCTCATGATCCTAACCCTACCCTATGCCATGATCTTGTTGTTCCTTATCACAGACCCACCTAACCCTGATCCTAGGTGTCCATGTGGTCGTTTTCTGTATTGGGGCAGCCAATAGTAGGCTAATCCTAGCCCTGCTATATAGCAAGACAAAGTATTGGCCAGATTAGAGCTTACTGCGCGGCAATGATCCATTCGACAGTATTGGCGCGGGGTCTAACGTTAGCTCTTGTACTAAACATCACCTTGCCTAGAATGATAAATACCTCAACCACGCATCCACCCATCAGCTCTTCGCATGTCAGTCAATAGCTGTGACGAGTTCAATCAACCAAGATAGAAGAAAACCCACCAACGTCTTGTTGAAATGGCTGAAATCATCGGTATCGTATCTGGTCTTCTGACCTTGGCGACGTTCACCCACAAATCTGTCACCAAAGTTCAGAAGACAGTACAAAGCTTCCAAATCCTACCACGTCAAGTGAGGGAACTCCTTTCGGAGTTGTCGGAGTTGAGCACAGTGCTCCAGGAACTCTCCCAGGCACCTCGAGGCAACGTTGAAGTGGATCTTTCGGCCCTTAAGATAACGCTGGAGCAATGCAGCCGTGCATGTGAGGAGTTTGAGCGCGAGCTCACATCATATGTTTCTCGGTCTAGCCAGGATCGAACTAGTTTCCGGGACTGGGCCAAGTTCACATATAGGGGAGGAGATGGAATTGAAGGTTTCAGGCAGCAGCTCATCGGATACAAGTCTACAATTGTCGTGGCTCTCAGCTTTGCGAATCTGTAAGGATCTCGATATGCTTTCCCTGTGATATCATACTGATCTGTCTTAATCTTGTCTAGTCGTACGTCTACTATCACCGTCGAAGCTGTGCAAAACTGTCGAGGCTTGATCGAGACTACAGCCGTTGATTTAGAGGCGCACCTTGCCGACGTGAAACAGAAACTCGACGCTCTTACTTACCGAACAGTCGCCAGTCCAGAGCCAGACGAGGCGACTGTCAGATACATAGAAAATGAACTCATGAGCACCGAGAAAGGCCTTCAGCTTTGCCTTCAGCTCTCTGAGTATATCGATCAGATCCAGCTTCAATATCCCACAGGAGAAGGGCATTCTCCAAGTACTTTAGACCCGCACCCAACATCAAACATGCTCGTCAGCGAGGGACTCGACGGCTGCAAGGACTATCTCGGTTTCGCACTCGAGAGGTTGAAGAAACATCGCCAGAAAGTGTCCGAACGAATAGCGGCTAGCCCATCAACCGCAGCATCAGCAGATGACAAACTGTTACTCGATAATCTCAATACTGAAGCCGATACTTTACGCCACTGCTTGAACTTGTGCTCAAATATCGATTCATATCTGGAGGAGAAGATCAGTAACATCGAGAACCACGCTGAGGGTGACGATACCATTCAGTTCATGGTTTCGACGGACGGCAAACCGCTTAATGGAAAAAACCACGGCGTCGGCTTGAGGCTCAAGCAGGCCGGCGGGCATTTTAAGGAACAATCTCTGCAGCAGATTTCCCAAGATTTCACCACAATCAGCCTTCACCATACGGGAGGGAGCAGGTCGCCCAGGAATGTCTCACCGTCAACGGCGAACCCGGAAAGTACCGCGACGCCGCCTGGAAAGCCTTTTAGTGGACGAGGTTTCACACTGACACAGAAACCTGGCGCTGGGCCGGCTCCATCTTCTGGCAATGTGGCAACTTGAGTGAGCTGAAGCGCTATTCTGAGTCTCAATCGCGATCGCTTGATCTGAGCGATATATGTTGTTGGTGCAGGGAAGAAGGAGACTACTGTATATCTGGGAAGAACACGATGAAAGAGAACGGCCGAAGATTAACCTGGCTCTGTAAGAAAATCAAATGCAGGCAGGTAATGTATAGACGCGAGGAGTAGTGGCAACCAGAGAGATGTAGGTGGTCGATATCGCCCATTACAAGGAAATGCATCAGTTTTACTCACGACAAGCGTTCTATTACTCTTACTGCAAATTCCACCTGTCTGCCAGTGAACACATGTCGATCTCATCAGACTCTCTTGCTCTCTGGTGGCCCAAGTCCGCTTTTCTTAAATCCACTAAGATCAATGACAACCTTTTGGACAACGACTCCAAGTTTAAGAAGCCAGAGTGAGAGTTCGTGAGAGCCAGCCGGTATATTTACCGTTGTGAATGTAGTCCACCTACTAGCAATCGTTGCCTCCGTCCACCCAACAGGAGTCGTAATTGGGGAACCGCCATCGATAGCGATAGCGAACTTCAAAGGCCGTGAAGGGTCATGGTTAGCGGTAGCCCCGAGGAAAATGACTACTCCGGCCTTTTCGCTCGAAGTGAAGGAGTGGAAGGAGTATGTCGATTTAGGTGCAATCGTTGGGCCCTGGGAATCCGCGGTGACTGGCCAGAGCGTTACCGCAGACAGGCTCCGTTGGAATACTCGAGGCACAGAGTCAAAGGCTGACTTACATAAATGTACTCTAGTAGTAAGTAGGACAAAGAGAGAATGGCAGATCTCACCCCCGTTGGAAAATGGCGTTGGAAGTGGGTGTAAGTTAGCACCACACGCGTTGTTATCTTAGCATAAAGAAACGAGCCAGGCATCAATCATCTTCTCTGGCCACACTCGGATGACTTTGTTGCAAATGTATCAAACCTATGCGGAACTTACTGAATAGGATCTGCCACTGGGTAAAAGATCGATAGCAATCTGATTTGAACGTGTCATGAGCTCATGAGATCGTTTCGTAATTGATGTAAGAAGTCAGCAAACATTCATTATTTAGGGAATTTGCCCTTTCCCGGCTAATACTGTTTCTTCACTCCTCCCAAGGTAACTTCAATCAATAATGGCGCCATACGAGACGAGTCAACCATGCTGGATGTGACAGGGGCTATTCGATCTGGCAACCTCCAACCATGGCTTAGTGCACTGTCTGCTACTCTCAACCACAGGGTCTATTGTCGTAATAGATGTGAAAAGTGTACAGGCTGCTTCAGTAGTTCAGCTTAATGATGCCTGGGTCGGATCGTTGAGTCTTCGGGTTCGGGAACCTGTGGCAACAGTTACATGGACGAACCACAGGCGTCGAGTTGAACAAGGCAGACCAACTGTAGATTGGCATTAGCTTACTACCTTAGAATATGCAAGCTGAACTTCTTTAAGCCATAAGGTTGCCATGCAACTAGACCTGGTTTGAAACAAACGTGGGACAACATCAATAACAGCAAGAGGCTTAAAGATTGCGGATCACGAAATGTCATGGTACTTGTCAGCGCTGGGGACGGGGCGTTTAAGCGGTAAGTAGACTATCAATCCCATTCTAGCCTACAACTCAAATCTGATCCTCTTATTAAAATGCTTCTGTCAACCTCCCTCCATGGCGTCAACTCCTCCACATCCCGGAGATCAATCACAGCTGCGTGGAGCCGATGGAGCCGATCTCGCGAATCCTCCTCAGCCTTAACCTCAACCCCAGGTTTTATTCATAGATCGATTGTGGGGGAGATCGGGTCAAGGCGGGGAAGTCGGACATATCTTGTGCTTATAAACTTCATCCTCCTCCTTACTCGCATACCATTCCTCAGTCTTGGCCCCTTCCTGTTCTATCCTGCAGTAAAAGATCGGTAAAGCATGTCTCGATTTTCTTATGCATTCTCTTTGCCAAAGTCAGCAGTTAAGAATGCCACTCCTTTAGGAACAGTTTTTATACCTGGTATGTCCTCCACGCGTAATCTCATCATGGTACGCCTTGCTAACTCGTTGCCCTTACCAGAGCCAACTGATCATGCCCTCCATCAACATGTCATCAGATCGCCCGAGCCGTCGAGCGATCCAGCCGACCCATTAAACTGGCCTACTTGGAGGAAATGCGCAGTGTTGGCTTGCATGTCGTTATACGCTTTTCTTGCCAATTTCACATCGAGCTCTATCTCCAGTGCCTTTCCGTTGCTTGCGACCCCGATGGCATTCAACCCCCCGGTTCCCATGGACAAGCTTTCGCAATTGGTGGCTGTACATATTCCCCCTCAGCCCCTCGGTGGGCGAGAGCAAGGCTAACAAGTCGTAAAGGTCAATGTCCTACTACTTGGCGCCGCCAATGTATTCTGGGTACCTCTTGCTAACGCCCTGGGCCGTCGTCCTGTACTTCTCCTTGGCCTGCTCATCTTAACTCTCTCTTCAGTCTGGGCGGGCCTGGCTAATAGTTACGGCTCTCTCCTCGCTGCAAGGTCGTTCATGGGAGTTGGTGGTGCTCCTGCTGATACAAGTGAGTCTACGCATGATTGTGGCAGTACAAATGGTTTCTGATGAGCTTATAGTTGCTCCAAAGGTGGTTGGTGAAATCTTCTTTGTTCACCAGAGTGGTAGGGCCATGGTAAGCTTCAAACTCTAGCCTGTCTAAACAGTAAGACTGATGGCTTCAAAGGGTGTTTACACTATGTTCTTGGCTATTAGCCCCTCAATTGGAGGTATTTGTGGAGGCTACATCGCTTCGCGAATGGGCCTGGACTGGATCCAATGGGTGAATGTCATTCTCTCAGCAATACTACTCGTGTTGTGTCTAGTGCTTGTTCCCGAAAGCCAATTTGATCGGCCTCAAGTTTCGTCAACCGGCTACGGTGAGGAGGAAGCCAAGTCCGCTGTGGAGGAAGTCGAAGAGTCTACAGCAACCGCAGTCGAAGGAACATATCAGCCTTTTACGTACCGCAGATCTCTAGGATTTCACCGCACAAGACTTTCACCCCTCAAACGGGTCCTTGTTCCCATTCAGACCCTCCGCCTCCCAGGCGTCTGGCTCGTCATGTTTTGGTATGCCGGCCTTGTTGGGGGTGTTGTGACGATCAGTACCATGGGACCGCAATACGTTGCCGGTCCTCCTTATTTTTGGGGGGAGGATGCCGGTCTCATCAATGTCGGCGGTGTTGTTGGAGCTTTGCTGGGGTTGACTGTAGTTGGATTTGCGGCAGATCGTGTCATGAAGCCCCGTGTTGTTTCCAGTGACATATATCTAGAACCCGAGTCACGACTCCCAGTTGCTATTCCAGGGCTTATGATGGGTACATTTGGGCTCTGGGTCTTTGGTTTCTGTGCGGCGTATCCATCGCCCAATGCATGGGTCGGCTTACAAGTCGGCATCGGCATGGTAACCTTTGCTATCATGCTTGTTCCTTCAATTGGATTCAACTACGTAAGTGCTAGATTAACGAAGCTTCTCCTGAGATGTACTAATCTAGATTCATGGGCTTAGTTGATTGAGTCATATGGTCCTGTGGCAGCTGACTGCTTCACCACCGTCACCCTCTTCAGATCGATTATCAGTTTCTCTTGGACCTTTTTTGTCGGCACCTGGGCAAAGGAAGCTGGTGCCAAAGTTCCATTTGGTGTTTTTGGTGGGATAATGGCATTCTTTTCAATCTTGGTGATTCCTGTCTAGCTATGGGGAAAGAGATTCAGAATTGCTACCGAGAACTGGGTTTTGGCTGAGAGGAATCGCTGAGTCTATTGTATCTAACGTCTCGCTGTCAAGAAGCATGGAATTATGAGAGTACCAAACGATCACTTATCACCTTGGAAAGGTTTAACAGAACTTAGGCGACTATCCATGGTGATAACTATAGGTAACTGGGCAAAACTTGAGTATACTTTGCTAGATATGTTAGAACAGTATGCTAGAACAGGATCTCACCTGTCCAATATGCAGTAAGGGAGAGTCTTTATTACAGGTTGCACTCTTGGAACTGGTCTTCGCCGATTCATTGACCCAATTCCTCTCGCAAGTTTCTATCAGCATTGCAATGGACGACTTCTATCTATTCAATAATGCCTTTATTGCCCATATTGACTTTGTGCACCAGCCATTCCAAGTGGTTGTCATTTCTTCCAGAGCATGTATGCATACCTCAAGTTTCTGCATGGCTCGTTGCTGTGTAGCGTTGGCGTTGCAACTAGACTGTACATCTATTACGTGTATGATGGCAGCAGTAAAGGCCACGTGCACGGTGACAATTGCTGAGAACCGCTGCAGTTGGTCAGGTCAAAGTCATTAGATCAGTGGTTGGGACGAACGGACTAGCGTATAATGAAGTTGGAAAGTTTGAAGCAACTTGGCGATCTCTGAGGCGGAATGTCGACATAATTCCATATGTCGAATGTCCCGAGTAGATGAATCAGACTGAGGACCACCATCTCGCTGCAAGAGGGGCCGGTGCAGTTGGATCATATTCATGTGGTATTGGAGACTAGGATATACAGTCAGCGAAATTACAGAAGTGTCATCTGGCGATATTCCATACTGCAGTTGGTATACGTGAGCAGGCGCAGGGATCTGTCTTGACTTGGGAAGTCTCAATTGACTAGGGAGATTGACGTAGTATGCTTGCAGCTCGGTGTCGGCTCTTGCTACGATCTCTTCAATTGCTCCCTCTAATAGAGTACCATTAGGAGCGTATCTAGTGATGGTTATCAGTTGTTGTCATAGTTTTGACCGTGGTACACTGACATTTCATCCAGCGCTTTCGAAGCAATAGCGAAACACTTGGCAATATATCGTGCGCACATGCTTTCTACAATCTTAGAGGTTGCATCGGACGTTAAAGGTAACAGGGAAGATTCGATAGAGGAATCGACAGTCAGGTCCAGCTCTGGACAGGTGAAATGGCAATCTCGGACGCAACTAGGTCGGCCTAGGGAGATGGACATGAGCCTAGCATATCAGCCTTGATCCAACATAGACAGGAAAATTTGCATACTTATCAAGTGTATAACATCCCCACCACGTCACTCTCCTCACTTCAGCCTCCTCTTCCGAAATGATTTCCGATCCTACCCACGAAGAGCAATCTATGTTCAAACCGATGCTATAAGCCATGCGTGTCGCATTACCTGTTGCGTATGTTATGAATCCGAAGCACGAAGAAGGTCGCAGAGTTGTTAAACTTACCACAGTACAACCATCCCAGCTCCGCTTCGTTATCAGACATGGCTCTGATGCCCATGAGGGCCGCAGCTTGCACCGTCGCAACAGTAGGTGCCTGACTCTCGTATGCCAACAGTAGCTTGGCTCGCTCAAAGATTGCATATCCAGCAGTGCTCGCATCATTCGGATCGTTGCGCAACTCTGGCCGATCTGAGAACCGTGATGCAATGGCAAAGATGGCTGAAAGCAGTAGTGGTGTACAGTACTTGCCATAGGTCCTTGTTTTGAACGCTTTGCTGAAAGCTCCCCTGTGGATAAGGCAAACTGATGGGTTTTGCCATGTCCAGTATAGTTCGAGGAGGTGCTCTTGGAGCTCGATTGACAGAGCCACATCCTTACCCTCGCGCTCAGCAGCAGCGAGGCCTTCCCGTTGTTTGCGAATTGTGGACTCCAGATTCGAGCGGTTGGCAGAGTCTTTCAAGAAATGGCAGTTGCTCTGTGAACCAAAGTAGTGCAGTTGGCCATCATCTCCAATTTTGAGAGCTCCTAAGACACCTGTCACTTCAGACATTAAGTTGTGCTCTTTGTGGTCTGTGTCGCTACTGAGCTTGAGTGGTGGTGGATTAAATGTATTGCTGGGAGGGTTTGAAGGCGGAGCGACAGCAATCGACTGACTGTTCAGCTGCTGTTCTAGTAGTCGAATGCGATCTTCAAGTGATTTGACGTAGCGCTTGCTTGGAGGCCTATGCGGATGGTTACATCAGAAAGCTTAGATGTATTTAAAACACCTACTTTCGCTTGTTTTCCGTCAAGTTGTAGGTACACTGCACATTGCGGCCCGCACAAGGAGTGCAAGTAGGCTGCAAGCCGTCACACTGGCATAATGGTCATCTTTTAACGCAGGATCTGTTATAAGAATCAAATTGACTTACCTTAGTCCGCTTACTTCGACAAGGTAGGCAGGCGATTGACACTCTTTGCCTCGTGGTCTGATTGGGCTGCGAGGAGCCATCGGCCAAAATGTGTGAGTTTGATAATGGTTGTGATGGTCGCATCGTGCCGAGATTAAGAACCGGGTAAGCAGTATCCAGTATGTGACGTAAAATGATGTGTTTGTCGTTTGTTAAATGCCAATACTTTATTTTAAATGAGGCATATTCGATTTATTAGTAATCATCTCTCTGCTCGTCAACGGCTGTGCAATGAGATCCAAGCTGCACAAGCAACATTCCATCAACCACTCAGCGCCTGACAAATCCCAAGCCATCCGGAACAGTAGTATCCTGTCTATCTCCACTCGGTTAAGCACTACCCGATCCATGGTCCTGGTATTCTGCAACCGAGTCACATAAAAGGTGATGGTACAGAGTACATTTCGAGATGTTTCATCAGTGGATATGTACTCAAATATGATTTTTAATGAAGAATGACAAACGGCCATTTTTACTGATGACCTATTTGTAAACAAGCTTCAAGTTTGCTAGGATATCTGGTTATGGGAGACACCAGTATATAAAGCCCCTTACTTGACTTGAACAAATTTCAACCCAGGTATGATTCCAAGTGACTCTTAAATCTACTCTCCATACAATCCGACATCTCACGAATCTTACCTATTGTTTGATTCCAACAACACTATGGCTCAGCAATTGGTTTATCGTCTACCCAAGCGCACCTCCATCCATGACCTCGAGGTCAATCAAGAACCGGTGCCTCAGCCATCTTCGGTCGAGGTGCTGATTCAGATAAAAAGTGTCTCTCTGAACTATCGAGACTTTGCGATCTCGTCTGGGAAATTTCCCCTCCCGGTCAAGGAGAACGTTGTGCCCTGCTCAGACCTAGCCGGCGACGTGATCAGCTTCGGCGACCAAGTAGAAGGGTTTGCCAAAGGGGACAAAGTCGTTGCTTATTTCGACCTCAACACGCGCTACAGACAGGTAAAAGATTGGGACCACATATTGGGCAGTTCTCGTGATGGCACTCTTCGACAGTACATCACGCTTCCTAGTTCCGTCCTTGTCAAAGTACCCAGAAACAGTCACCTGAACTACGCCCAGCTCTCGGCTCTCGTCTGCACAGGAACCACAGCTTGGAACGCTTTATACGGCAACGTACCACTCAAACCTGGACAGACAGTCTTATTCCTTGGTAAGTCCAATGTCTTTACTCACCTAACGAAAGTGCATCTTTCTAAAACATAGATAGGGACTGGCGGTGTCTCTATCACTGGTCTCATATTGGCAAAGGCTGCCGGAGCTACCACTATTATAACGTCGTCATCAGACTCCAAGCTCCAATATGTCGAGAAAACGTATGGGGCGGACTATACCATCAACTATAGGTCGAACCCTAAATGGTCACAGGAAGTACTGAAGATCACAGACGGTGTGGGTGTCGACTTTGTCTTTGAAAACGGCGGCGCTGGTACCATTCGGGAGAGCATCAACTCAGTTGCATTCGGTGGCTCAGTTGTTATCATTGGCTTCCTCGCGTCTTGTCCTCAAGACAAGATGCCCGATGTTGCGGCCCTAACTCTTTCAAAGGGTGCCGTCGTCCGTGGAGTCATGGCTGGATCTCAGGAGCACTTGGAAGAAGTCATCCGTTTTTTCAGTACTAGGAAGCTCAATGTTCCAGTGGAGAAAGAATTCGGATACGAAAGGGATCAAGTAATCGCAGCACTGGATCATATTGCAAACGGGCAGCATATTGGAAAGATTTGTATCAAGGTTCAGTAGCACATCGTGTAAAGAATGCGCCAACATTTACGTAGCTGTTGGATTCAATCAGATTGCCATAGCTTAGCATTTCATTTTTGCGTTCTCTATCAGGTCAGATGGCTGCTCAGCTATTATTTAAACGTGCATCATATTCCAAATTAAATTGACGTTCTGATGTACGTTCTCGGCCTTGAAGCGGATGCTGAATTCTACGATCTGCGATTGCAAGGGACATGAGGGTGGGCACATACGCGAAACACAGGCTTGAAAGATATCATAGTTTGGCACAGATGTATTTTAGGGTAACAATCAGGAGATAATGATCTTTGTAGCTTTCGTCTTCTTCCACTAGCTTGCAAATCAAATCACTTAGAATAGGTAGCTTGCATGATCATCTTTATCAAATCTTGATCCTCCCGAGCATCTTCAGCTGACGTTTTCGGGGTCGTCTTATTTGTGACGCAACGATAAAACTCCAAAAACTCCAGCGTAAAAGGATCCTCATACGTCTTCCGGATTCTAGTCTCCCGATAACCATCACCTTTGGCGCTGATGATTTTCTCTTTGACTGTCATTGTGACGGGAAGACCTTTCACATAAGGAGTGTCATAGTCGACGCGGACAACCTTTTGTCTGGAATAAATCTCGATGTGAGCGTCGAATTGCGGGACATCAATGATGCCTGATTCGTACATGACGGGGAAGCCATCATATTGGAACAAAACGTTCCAGATTGGCAAGCCCAACGATGCGCCGACGACTCTTGATGGCATGCCGACAAGTTCTCTCAAAGCGGAAAAGTCATGGCAGCCAAGTCTGAAGTTGGAGGTTAGTCATATTCATGTATAGTGCAGGTATTGAGATGAAGTCAAGCAATGACATACCCCGTGAACAGTCTGAACAAGGTCATTGCCTCTGGCGTGACCTCAGCTCCGAATTCTTCAAATGCTTTCTTGACCATCTCTTCCTCGGTAGCTTTCATCTCTACCGTGGCATCTTCTGAGAAGTCCGTGTATTTTCTTGGAAATGTGCCAGATTGGCTGACGAATGAGCTATTCTGCCCGATGATGTCTGTCGGCGTTAACCATGCGTGCAATTCAAGGCACCTCTCAACATACCTCTGACTCGGATGTATTCTATCTTTTCCATATTCCCGACTTCTTTCAAAGCATCTAGGAACCCCTCAGCATAGCGTCTTTGGTATCCCACAAAGACTTTTGCTTCTGATGTCTTTTCCGCCGTGATGATGGCATCAAGATCACGGTAGTTCAAAGCTAGTGGCTTCTCCACAAACACGTACTTGTTATGTTGAAGAGCTAAGATTGCTTGGGAAGGGTGAAACGCGTTCACATTGCAGATGACAACAGCGTCGGTCTCAGAAGAAACAATCAGCTCTTCAGCATTGGTTGTTGTCTTTGGTGTAGTGCCAGCAATCCTCTTACTGCAATGCACTAGGGCTTGTTCTGAAACATCGCAGATGTAGGTGATCTGGTAGTGACTGGACAGATTGTTCAGAACATGAATGTGTGAGACCTGAGAAAGTCAGTATGACTAGGATGACCACGGGATGGGGATAATGCAAACCAACCTGCGCGATCTCTCCTAAACCAATGATACCCACTTTGAGAATATTCTGCTTCTCATTGTGACTTGATATCAGAGTCATGTTGACGAGCTATGTCCTTTCAATCTGCTGGGGATTCACTACTCCGCATGGCCTGGACAAGAATCAATGTAGAAGGCTTTATACGCAATTGCTCCTCAATCACAGAATAGCCAACCTAAGAGGCACCCAATACTTCCAGCCGCATTGACCAATATCTATCTGGTCTAATCGTTCGCCTCAAGCTGGAGTCGAATGTGTATACCCCAAGGGATTCGATGTTTAGGCCCCGCTAACAATGCAGTCTTTCTTTCATGGAACCGACGGTCCCACGGACCGTATTATAACACGACCTACATTTATGTAATGCAGGGAGATATGCTTAACAGGTGTAATATCGACAGGTACCAGACATACGGTACCCCGGCCACATGAGTCGAAGCTCAACCGCGTAGTCGACTAGACACTCGATTGGCTACTGCAATAACGAAATGTGCCGCTTCCTTGCGGAGTACACACTGATAGTCTTTGTAAGGTATAGGTATGTCAGATAAGCTTATGCAATAGTTGCAGAATAATCCGGTTGAATGAAACGGAGCTAGACTGCACGCCCAACTGGGCAAAGACGAGGCTGGAAGAGGTGACATGCGCCGCTTTGACTACGCGTTTGTTCCACCGTCAGGTGTCAGCATATCAACCGATCAGTACACATCATATCAAGGCCTCATATGTGCCTTGGGCATGTCCGTAGGATCTACCAAGTGGTGTCTGGACCCTGAACAAGGGGGTCGCACGCATTATGCACCCACCATTTTTATCCCCGGACTTGGCGCGAGAAGAAAATCTGCCGCATGTGGTTCATGTGGCACAGCGTCAGCTATCTGGATAAATCGGCAGGGTAAATGCAAGTGCAAACAAAGATCTTTATGCATGGGCAAATGAGCCGGGAAGTAGTCTGTTATACACTTTGGTGTTTTATTCTGTGATATACTACTACAACTAAACGTGAACTGGCCGAGCGATGTTATCCTGTCATTCAAACCTTGCCTGAAAAAACACCTCGTCGTTATTCTAAACATTACCTTCACAATGACTTACGCAAACGGTTCCACTACACCGTGGCGCGTTTATCTGTACGGCGCTGGTTCGATTGCCTGGCGTCACGGCATCTCTGCTGGGCGTCTAGGGCATGATACCCAACTCTTTGCTGCCGATCCTTCCAAAGCTGCACGAGATGCATTACTGGCCAAGTTTCCCAAAGCTACCGTTTTTGAGGATGCAGAAGCCATGCTTGCTAGTTCTCCAGGCCGAGAGCGAGACATCGTTGTGATAGCCGTACCTCCATTCTTACACCACAAGGCTACACTTGTTGCTTTTCAATCTGGACGTCATGTTCTCTGTGAAAAGCCTTTGGCAACATCAGAAGCAGAAATGGCGGAGATGCTAGCTGCTAGTGACGCTTCTGGCCGAACATTTGGAGAATGCAGCTTTCGTTATCTTGGTAATCAGGCCCTGGAACGAGCTCAAGGATTGATTCAATCGGGCAAACTGGGTTCAGTTTATCATGCTCGCTTCGTCAACCGCTCGCCACGTGCTCGCGCTGGCATCGAGTACCAGCCATCGAGCCGATGGTTCTTGGAAAAGGAGAAATCTGGTGGAGGCACTATCTTTGATTGGGGTGTTTATGACCTCACCATGTTCTTTGATGTCCTTCGTCCTGTTGCTGCAACCGTCAATCATGCCTGGTTAGCAACACCGACGACTGCCGTGGATCCCCCCGATACTCCTATTTCTGTCGAGACGCATGCCGGGGCGTCTTTGACATTGACTCTGGGCAATGGCACTATTATTCCATTTGAATGGGAGCGAGCGAGCGGTTTTCACGGAGAACCGCAAGTTGCTGTCAATGTTGACGGCACTGCTGGCGGCCTAACCTGGGAATGGGTCCCGACGTTCGATTACAAAGATGAAGTCGATGAAGTCAAACAAGGGTTCAAACTGGTACATTACGTCGATGTCGACGGAAATGTTGAAGGCAAAGAAGAAAGATTCCCTGCGTTCGGGTGGGAAGATGCCAATCAGCGACCGTTGCTTGCCTTTGCTGATTTGATAGAAGGACGAGACACTGTGGCACTTTCAAGGGACAGGCTTGAGTTCAATTTTAATGTAGTGTTGGCCATTTATAAGTGTGCTTCAGAGGGGAAGCCATTCCATGTTCAACTCAAGTAGTCAGTCGTTGATAGATGAAAGGAAGCGAAATTTGAGAGAAACACGATACACGTTCAATTGGTAACGGTTCGTGTCGGTTAGTGGCTATCAAGCAACGTTCCTTGAACACCCAAGCAGATGGACAAAGTTAGTCTTTAGTCATCCAGAAGCCGGGGTTGCCACAGATCGACTACAGTAGCTAAACATAACGTCAACGTTGTTGATAGACGAGACAACAAGAGACAAGGGTGCTGAGCTTGACGCAATAAATTTGAATTTGGGCGAGCTTATGGCGTTTAATCCAGTCAATTCAGTAGGAATGGAAAAGCCAGTCAACTATCAAGAATTATTTGTATAATGGCTCTTGTTATTCTCTTGCGCCTGTATATCCCAAGGTCCTTCAACGCAACCTGACAGCACTCTCCTATTCCCAGATCACCTATCAAAAAAAGGGAGGTCAAGCCCCCAATTACAGTCTCTCTGCAGATGTCTCCGGCTCTCTCTTCTCTACACTGGCAGGAGTAGCACTTTCTTGACTCTCTTCGGTGACTGTAGCCTTGGAGGTACGGAACTTGAATCCAGCCTCATTCCAGCGTCCATCAAAGCCATAAGCAGGGTGAAGGATGGTCAAGAACAAGCAAGCTAAGATGACCATAACTCCATCGAGAATCATGAACTCGACCTCTTGATTGGCCAGTTTTCCTGAGAAACCCTCGCTCAATTCGACGGATCGGAAAACGGTTCGGATGAATAGGGCTGTGGTTGCGCCAAAGACACCTTCTCGTCATCAGTCAAATGTGCATGCAAGACAGGTAATGGGCTTATATAGAACATACCAAACAAGAATAGTTTGAACCTCTTGCTATTGACTAGATCGACAAACTGAGGATTGGCAAGCTCCGGGTTCTTTCGTACACGCCAAAAGAATTCAAGACTGCAAGCTGAAAATGCAAATAGACAGGCGACTTGAATTGAGAGACCAGCGACAAGAACATTAGTTCCGATATCAATCTGTAAGCATTACAGGATTATTAAACATCCAAAATCAAGATAAAGGCGCTAAAAAGAACTCGAGGGAACTCACCAGACCGGGGTTGGTCAAAGGCGTAGATGCAGCGATGCCTCCCCCAACAGCTTGGACAACAAGACTAACAATATCGCAACCAAGGAAGAATGTCGTGTAAGAACGAGGTTTAATCCGGCTAATCTCTTCACCATAGACGACAACGATTCGACCAAGAGTCAAGTAGATGGCAGCTGCGATAAAGACAGGCCCAATCGTCAAAGTGATGAGATACCATAAGAAGTAATCTCTACTAAATGGGTTCCCATTCAGAAGGACCCGAGAAACGTAGCCGGCAGTCTCTGTAAGTAAGCCAAGAAACATAGGGATCATAAAACCCCTTAGCCTTCGGCCTAGCCAGAACTGACAAATGCCGAGAACAGCCATGACTGCAAGGAACACGGCATTCCCGGCGATACTGGGTCTATAGCGAACAAAGCCCCATTGCTCTACGGAGCAAGTGTCCAGGGTGCAGACAAAGCCTTCGATATAGCCTTCCGGGGCTGACATTTTGGACCGAGTTCTCTAGAGCAGGCGTGGTTTTCAACAGAGCAAAGATGGTTGGAGTGAAAGGGAGACTACTCTTGGTTGCTGGTATTTAAAGCTATGGACATATCAATGCAAAATGTTTGAAAAGCGCTCAAAAATGAGGACATTGGGAAATTGACGGAGACATTGTTTGCTACTTTGTTGGTTCATTTGTTGGTTGCTGTTGGGTGGCATACAGGTGTACAGTCCATCTCTTATCCGGATGGCTTCCCCTATGTTCCGGCCGTTTAATCCGATAATATACGTTGTGGGCAAATTAAACGATAAAGTCTCCGACTGGTGTAGGAGGAGCATGTCCTGGTATTGGGGTCAGTGGCTAGAAACGCTCATGACGCGGGGTTAATGTTGGGGAAAGCAAAGGTTCACATCCTATTTTGACCAGGATATCGAGTCATTTCCCTGTGGGGGGGCATACGAATACCTCAATCTAGGTTGATCTCCATGCGCTAGAATCTTGATCTTAGGGAGTCTTCGGCCCGCCAAGCCTGAGTTTACCTGATTTGTAACCACTGGTAGGGTGTCGTGCCGTAGGGCTTGCTGTGTCTCGGTCAAGATGAGCTGAGATTGGGCGATGTGGTAGGGCTGTGCCACCTGAAGGATTCTCATGCTGTGCCGTTGGGATAAATTAGAAATGCCGCTGAAGTCTTATGAAGTGGTATGGTCGCGAACAAGTTCCCCTCAAGTGTTAGTCTCTCCTTGTCCAATACGTTATCTGCCGCTTACTTGCTATTCCATCATCCAATCTAGTCTCATGTGCCGCCCAGCCAACTCACATCTTGACCAATCCAATATTTTCCCTACCAACCTAGAGTGACGAACAGGCTGCTTGAGGCGCCGAGTTTGCCGCTTCTCTAACCCAGACTAGACTACATGATGCCCCTTCCCGTCCGGTTGAGGCGTCGTGCCTGAAGGATAGCTCCATAGGATTCCAGTCCATGGGGTAAGAGTGAGATATTCCAAAGATAGTCAATTCGGAGCATAGTCATCGTAGTATATGGTTGCAAATGCAAGCCTCAGTGGATTTCTACAGATGCACGCCGTACGTCTTCACGAAGGATCGATTTTCCCTGACAATAGGGGTCGAGTTTCGGGATAGGCCTCGAATCAAGTACGACATACTCTAGTTCGGGGTTTCGGGAACAGATAACGACGGCAACACTATCCCCCACAGCTTCGTAGGATTCATGACCTTCACAACAAAGAGGATTCGAATGGCAATAGCGTATCTACTCCATCAAGGACTTGCACTACGGTCTCGAACAAGCTAAATCTTGACTCTCCATACTCTGCGTACTCCTTATCTACATATCAGCCTTACAAGTGAGACAAAGGGTCCAGATTCCGGGAACATGTGCGCACATTAGGGATCCTCAGTTACCTCCAGGGTCAACATTTCAGAGAGTCGAGAATTGCGTGCGCTGATGAAATTAGCCATCGGATTGTATCTGTGGGATTCCGAATAAACGCGCGTTTCTTTCGTCTAGTGTGTGCAGTCAAGGCTTAGATATCGGAAGGATCACAAGCTTACACATATTGTACTCTGATGGCAGTGATTAGGGGACGTGGAGATATGTCGACTAGTGAACATGTCAACTTTATTAACATCAGTCTCCCCGAGAGAAACCCTATGTAGTATCATTCCGTCTCAACAAACTAATGTTTAACTCTGGCCTTGCCATCACCGATTAGTTCTCTTTCAGCACCCCCCCCTTTTGTCTCTGTTTGCATCATGTCTGAGCTACGCCCAAGTCCAATTGCCATCATTGGCATGGCATGTCGTCTGCCTGGTGGTTCAGATAACCCTGATAAGCTCTGGGACATGCTTTCAGAGGGCCGAAGTGGCTGGCGTGAGATTCCTGAAGACAGATGGAACAAAGATGCCTTCTATCACCCTGACCCTGAGGCTAAGGAGGCTGTCAACTTCAAGGGTCTATATTTTCTAGATCAAGACATTACCGCTTTCGATGCGCGTTTCTTTAACATTCACCCACATGAAGCCCACTGTCTTGATCCACAACAACGTATCTTGATGGAGACAACATATGAAGCTCTTGAGAACGCTGGTCAGACCCTTGCTGGGATCAAGGGCTCTGATACTTCTGTTCATGTTGGAGCATACGCTACTGAGTAAGTCCCTGCCATTCTGTACAAGGCGGTCTCTGACATTTCCAACCAGTTTTGAGCGCATGGGTTACAAAGACATGGCAAGAACACCAAAAGCTCATATGATTGGTACGGGCATCGCAATTCTATCCAACAGGATATCATATGTGTTTGATCTGAAAGGCCCATCCAGTACAGTGGACACAGGTTGTTCAGGTAGTATGGTGGCCTTGCATCAAGCATGTCATGGGCTTCGAGCTAGGGAGTCGAGGATGGCCATTGTTGCCGGTACCCAACTGGTCCTTACTCCTGATCAAATTATTCCCATGAGTACTGTAGGGTAGGTATCCCAGCAGGCTTGTATCTTTGGGACGAGCTAATATTTCTCAGTATGACTAACCCTGATGGCAAATGCTATGTCTTTGACAGCCGCGGCACTGGGTATGCACGAGGTGAGGGCGTTGTGAGTTTTATCCTCAAGCGTCTCGATGACGCTATTCAAGATGGCGATAGAGTGCATGCTGTCATCAGAAACTCTGGTCTGAACCAGGACGGCAAAACAGTTGGCCTTACGCTTCCCAACCCCATCTCCCAAGCAAATCTTATGCGACTTGTCTACAAGAATGCCGGTCTTGACCCTGCGCACACTTCGTATGTTGAGGCACACGGGACAGGAACTCAAGCTGGTATGACCGTCTCTCATTTGCTTTACTGATTGAGCTAACACTAAGACAGGTGACAGTGCGGAGATATCATCTATCGCAGAGGTTTTTGATCCAAACCAGGAACGCAAAGGTGGTCTCTATGTCGGCTCTATCAAGTCAAACATTGGACATCTCGAAGCATCAAGTGGTGTTGCTGGTCTGCTCAAGGCAATTCTGATATTGAAGCATGGCCAAATTCCGCCCAATATTGATTTCATCAAGCCCAAGCCTACACTACGACTGGAGGAGAGAAATGTCAAGGTATGAACGACACAACTGGATATGCCTTGTAGACATCATTTATTAATCATGACTAGATTGCCACCAAAATGACTCCTCTTCCTACAACAAATGGCACTCGACGAGTGTCCATCAACTCTTTCGGTTATGGTGGAACCAACGCCCATGTCATCTTGGAAGCACCGTCTTCCTATACTGGAGAGGAACAATCAGTCTTGCAAGAAGAAAATGGCGTCAATGGCCAGCTTGACACCAACGACCCGGATGAACAACCTGTCAAGAATGGTGCCAATGGACACGTCAAAACAAATGGGACAAATGGCCACGACGAAGTGAATGGTATCAACGGACAAACTATTGATGGCAATGCCATTGACACTAATGGAACAAACGGTACTGCTGAGGTCAATGGTACCCATGGTCATGCTGGAGACAACAAGACAAATGGGCATACCATTGATGCAAATAGAACAAACGGTCATATCAAAGAGACTAACGGTACCAATGGCCACTCTATCGAGTTCGAAGGCACCAATGGAAACGCAACTGCGATCAACGGCACCAACGGGCATATTGAGAAAACCGCCGAAACTGTTCAAGAAACCTATGCTAGGGGTACCAATGAGACAAACGGGGTTAACGGACATCATACAGATACCGAGACCTCTGCAAATGCCGAAGTTGCCCAAACCCCAGAGTTATTTGTCCTCTCAGCTCGCTCCGAAACTTCTTTACAAGCTATGGCATCAAACCTACACAAATGGGTCTCTTCGCACAAAGACAACTCCTACTTCCCTGACCTTGCCTTCACCCTTTCTACTCGTCGCTCAGAATTGCAGTTTCGTTTCAGTATCGCTGCATCCAGTCACAAAGATCTCCTTACCCAGCTCGAACAAAAGCCTCGTATCACCAAAGCCGTGCCCAACTTTCGCTCTGTCTTCCTCTTTACGGGTCAGGGAGCTCAGTGGCATGCGATGGGTCGAGAGTTGACGACATCCCAACCATTGTTCAGAGAGTCCATGCTCAAATCTGACCAGCTTCTAAGAGATTTCGGCGCAGAATGGAGCTTGGTCCATGAGCTATCCAAGGATGAAAAAACGTCACGTGTTGGACAGGCTGAGATTTCCCAACCATCAACCACAGCTATTCAGATTGCCCTGGTAGATCTGCTGAAGAGTTACAATGTTTTCCCCAACTTCGTTCTTGGTCATAGCAGCGGTGAAATTGCTGCTGCCTACGCTGCTGAGGCCTTGGACCACGAAACAGCTCTCGAGGTTTCTTACAGGCGTGGCTTCATGTCACAGGCCTGTGCGCGTGTCATCTCCAGAAAAGGTGCAATGATGGCTGTTGGCCTAGGCGAGCATGATGTTCAACCTTATATCGATCAGACCCGCAAGGGCCTGGTTTGTGTTGCTTGTGTCAACTCTCCTGTCAGCACAACTATATCAGGAGATGAGACTGCTATTGATGAACTGAAACACATACTCGACGGCGAGTCCATTTTCAACCGCAAGCTCAAAGTGGACACAGCCTACCATTCTCATCACATGAAGAAGGTTGCTGGCGAGTATCTTGCATCTATTTCACACATCAAAGCCAACACCCCTAACCCCAGCATCAAATTCTACTCTTCTGTACTTGTCGCACACAAGACAACAGACTTTGATGCTCAATACTGGGTTGACAATCTTGTATCTCCTGTTCGTTTCGGTAATGCTCTGGATCTCCTCTGCAACAAGGAACTCGCTGGTCTGGAAGCCTCGCCACTCACTCTGTTCACCGAGATCGGCCCGCATGGCGCCTTGGCCGGTCCTGTTAGACAAACCATCAAGAGTCTCAACCTGTCCGGCTTCAAGTCCAACTACCTCTCCACACTAGCTCGAGGCCGTGACGCTATTGTCACAGTCTTGGAAACAGCAGGAAAAATGTTCGAGTTTGGATACCCAATATCACTGAGGGCTACACTTAGCGAGAAGGCCAAGTCAGCTACATTGATTGATAACCTCGCACCCTATCCCTGGGACCACTCTACCAACTACCTCTACGAGTCCAACCTTAGCAAACAACATCGTTTCCGTGCTCATCCACCACATGATCTTCTTGGTCTTAGAGTTCCTGGGACCACTAGCCAGGAACCTACATGGCGAAATTTCCTTGGTGTTGAAAGCCTCCCATGGTTGAGAGATCACGTTGTCGATGGATTTGCCATTTATCCTGCCTCAGCCTATCTTTGCATGGCCATTGAGGCAGTCCGTCAAATAAGTATTGACAGGAAGGTTCAGGGTACCATTTCTCAAGTTCATCTCAAGAACATGACCTTTTCCAAATCTATCATGATCCCTGAGCGAAGAACTGATGGACTTACATCCGATGTCGAAGTTCTTCTCACACTGAGACCTGCCAAACACTTGACAGATCGAACTTGGGAAACATTCCGCATCATGGCATTGTCACCCGAGGATGTTTGGCATGAACATTGCTCTGGATCTATCATGCTTGAATGGGCTTCTAAGGAAGATGAAGTTGAGGGTACTCGCGAGGAGGCTGAGGCAACGTCAAAGCGCCTTAATGATCTCCAGGACGTCATTGATGGGTGTGATACTGACTTTACAGGAGAAGAGCTCTACAAGAACTTTGCTGATAACGGAAATGTCTATGGACCTACTTTTAACGGCATCCAGTCTGCCAAGATTGGCGCACACGGAGGCATTGCTAATCTCACCGTCCCAGACGTAATGAGCGTCATGCCTCGACAACACCAGCAGCCTCATATTATTCATCCCTCTTCATTCGACTGCATCTTTCAACTTGGACTGCCTGTTTACAGACGAAATGTCGGAAATGGTCCCGTCATGCCCACTAGCATTGACGAGATCACGATCAGCGCCAACATCGGCAACAAGCCTGGTACTAAATGGGTAGTTTCAACTGTTATGAACGAGACAGCTTTCCGATTTGCCCGCATCAATACCTCTGTTTTCGAAGAAAAGATCGAGGGCGAGCCGCTTGTTCCTGTTCTTGAAATCAAGGGAGGATCTCTTCGTGGCATTGGCGAAGCACCTATCGATGAGAGCACCCTGCCCTTTAATCGCAAGATGAGCTATGCCATCGAGTGGAAGCCTGATGTTGATCTTTTATCAGGAGGTGAACAGACTCAGCTTCTCAAGTACATCCAGCTGTTAGTCTTCAAGCAGCCCTATATGAAGATTCTGGAAATTGGTGCCGGAAATGAAAAAGGTGTAGCGTTTCCCATACTCCAAGCACTCGATCGTCCAGAAGGCTTTTTGCTCGACCGATACACCTACACTGACAGTAGCAAAGAGGCGTTGGATCAAGGAAAAGCGTCATTGCACAAGTGGATTGATCGAGTCGATTTCAAGACTTTGGACATCAACAAAGACCCTTCTCGACAAGGTTTCCAGGGCAATTACGATCTCGTTATCGCATCGGATGGGTTCCAGCTCACAGAGTCTATTGATGAGGCACTTTCCAATGTACGAAAGTTGCTAAAAGCCAACGGAAGGCTAGTTCTGAGCACCACAGGAGATGACCTATCCTCACGCCTGGAGCAACACGGTCTTCAGACAGTGACACCTGAGGGGTCCAGCGTCATTGTCGCCAAGTCCATTGATACTCGATCCTTGCTAAACAACTTCCCTGATATTCACATCATCAATCACTCTCAGACCGATGAGTTCGCATCTCTCGTCGCATCGCTCAAGACCAAACTGGTAGGCCAAGGTTTCCCCTGCTCTATCAACGATTGGTCTTCCCAGCCAGTCAACATTGATTCCATTCATATTGTTCTGGATAATGCAAATGATCCTATCCTTGCTTCACCAACTCAGGAGGAATTTGCTCAGATTGTTTCACTCGTTACAAAAGCAAAGAATGTTCTCTGGATTAGCTGCCAACCCAGTGGTGCTGATGTCTGTAACCCGTTCAAGGGTATGATCACTGGTCTCTCCAGAGTTGTCCGAAGAGAAAACGCTGGGATGCGATTCATCACTCTGGACGTGCAAGATGATGTCTTAGCTACCGCTGAGATCCTGGTCTCACGAGTTCAGGATCTAATTGCGAAATCTTTCGCTTCGCCTATCAACGTCCATCAATCAGACGAAGATGAGTACGCTCTTAGTGAGGGTCAACTCCTCGTTCCGAGAGTCCACACTGCTGCCAAATTTGACGACTACATCAAGAAGTCTATTTATTCCCAAGGCATGGAAACCGGATTCTTCCACCAAGAAGATCGACCGCTCAAACTCGAGGTCGAAACACCTGGTCTTTTGAGCAGCCTTCGATTTGTCGATGATGACACTCCTTCAAGACCTCTTGGCCCATTTGAGCTGGAACTCGAGGCTAAAGCTTATGGTGTCAACTTCAAGGATGTCTTCATTGCGATGGGACAAATGGTTCCTGGTGTGACCATGGCAGGTGAATGCGCCGGAACTGTTCGCAAGGTCGGGTCTTCCATCGCAAATAAGTATAGTGTAGGAGATCGTGTCTGCGGTATCTTTGCTGAGCCGTTCTCAAGTCGTCCACGCGTCGATGGCAATATTAGTGTTCACCTTCCGGAAAACATGTCTTATACCGTTGGTGCATCTATTCCTGTCATCTTTGGTACCGCGTACCATTGCATTGTTGAGGTTGCTCGTCTTGAGCGTGGGCAGACTATTCTTATTCATGCTGCGTCTGGCGGTGTCGGACAAGCAGCAATTCAGCTTGCTCAAAACATCGGCGCCGAAATATTCTGCACTGTCGGTAGCAGTGCGAAGCGACAATTGCTTATTGATACATTCAACATCCCCCCAAGTCATATTTTCTCTTCCAGACTTCGCACTTTCAAGCAAGGTGTCATGAGACTGACCCAAGACAGGGGCGTCGATTGTGTCTTGAACTCGCTGTCAGGAGAGTCTCTCCACGACTCTTTCTCTGTTGTCGCTCCGCTAGGTACATTCGTTGAGATTGGAAAGTCTGATATCTACCGCAAGAATGAGATCAGCATGGTTCCTTTCGATAGCAGCATTACCTTTGCGGCAGTAGACTTGACTGTCTTGGCCAGACTTAAGCCGACGAAGATGAGAGACACACTTGAGAAGGTCTTTTCCATGTTTGCGGATGGCACTCTGAAGCCAGTCACGCCTATTAGGAACATGCCCATGACTGATATCGAGGAGGCCTTCCGTCTGATTCAGTCGCGAAAGCACACTGGTAAGGTTGTGCTTGTTGCTCAAGAAGACACACAAGTCAAGTTGACAGTGGCACGCCCCAAGCCTTTGAGCCTAGACAGAAATGGCACGTACGTCGTTTCTGGTGGACTTGGAGACCTTGGACGCAGGATAGCCAAATTCATGGCAACTCATGGCGCAGGACATGTTGTGACTCTATCCCGAAGAAAACTTCCAGAAGAAGAACAACTTGCCTTAGAGGAAGAACTGCGTGCTCTAGGGTCAGAACTTCACATCATCGGTTGCGATGTCACTGATGAGGAATCTGTTAGACGAGCTGCTGGGGAGTGTTCAGCGAATTTGCCACCAGTGAAAGGAGTTGTCCACGCAGGAATGGTTCTTAGAGTACGTTTCCCTGCTTACTGACTACCATGTTCTAACCGCTTATAACTATCAGGACCATCCTTTTGAGATCATGTCTCTCGATGACTACATGACTGCCATCAAGCCCAAGGTCCAGGGAACTCAAAATCTCGACAAGGCCTTTGCCTCCGACTCTCTCGAGTTTTTCATCATGCTTTCATCCATCACTTCCATTCTTGGAAAATCTGGTCAATCCAACTACGCTGTTGGTAACGCTTTCCAAGATGCCTATGCTCAGAGTAAGAAGGGATCAAAGTCTCGATACGTCGCCATCAACTTGGGTGCTGTCGATGGCTCACTGGCAATCACATCTCTCCCTGCCGCACAGCAAGAAGTCATGCGACGAGGATCCGTCCTCATGTCGTTTGACGAAGTCTTTGCCGTCATGGGCTATGCAATGAGTCCACATGCAAGCGAAGATGGCCTTCGACAATTGATCCTTGGATTTGACCGAAAATCGATGGAAGCTGTTCATGATGAAGCTGCTCTTGCCAACCCCATGTTTAGTCAAGTTCCTCGACTAGACCAAAAGGGCGAAACGGCGAAGGAGGCAGTGTCTGATGTCGGTGTGCTTCTCCAACAGGCAACTAATTCCGAGGAAGTTGAGAAAATTGTCGTCGGTGGTATCTGCCAACGGTTCGCCATGTTTACTGCTTGTCCTGTTGAGGACATCAGCCCCGATGTCTCGATGGAGAGCTTCGGTCTTGATTCCCTTGTTGCTATCGAATTGAAGAACTTCCTTGTGCGAACATTCCAGGCAACACTTCAGACGTCTGAAGTGCTGGATGCTCCCAATATCAACAGTCTGGCTAAGACTATCATCCTAAGATCTAGATTGGTTCCTCGAGATACTGAAGCAGTTGTGATGGAAAAGGAGGAGACGGCAGTTGTCGAGAAGGCCTTGCAACCAACCATTGACAGTGCAGCTCCGGGTGCCAACCACAACTTCCACTGTTGCCGAGCTTCCAAGACCCTCCACAAGATGCCAATTGTTGATTTCGACATCATGTTTGACGACTACCTTGAAAAGTCAAGAATGTTTTTCTCGCCCGAGGACTTTGCGACCTTGGAGAGAGATGTCGCAAAGTTCAGAGAGCCGGGAAGTGTTGGTCGAAAGTACTACGAGCGCCTATACAATGAGGCTCACGATCCCGAGATCGAGAACTGGCAGGACAAGTATTTCATGCAAAGCATGTATCTCGAGCGGCGCATGCCCCTCGCTCCGTTCAACAATTTCATGGGCTTCCACCCACTTGGTGAAATGGGCCACACGCAGGCAGAACGGGCAGCGTTGATCACCAGCATCGCCTTCCAGTGCAAGCAGGATCTTGAGGCCGATCGATGGGAGCCCATGGCATACATGTTCAGGGCTAATTGTACAGACCTGTGGAACTACATTTTCAACACTGCTCGTTTACCCGGTATTCCACTGGATCGCATGGCCAAGTTCCCTGGTAACGATTACGTGGCAGTCCTTCACCAGGGACATATTTTCAAGATTGATCTGTTGGATGGAGGGGACAATGTGTCTGTTGAAGCACTGACCAAGATGTTCAATGCTATCTTGAGCAGAGACAACACAGAAGAGGATTGGACAAGCATTTTGAGTGCTGATGATCGCAGTTCCTGGACTCAGGTAAGTAACAGTAATATCGCTGGAAACTGGAAATTAGTAGCTAATTGTGTTGTTACAGAGTCGCGATGCTCTAATTGCCATCGACCCAAGCAACAAAGAAACCATTGACATGGTTGAAGCTGCTGCTTTCCTGATCTGTCTCGATGACACTGAGCCTACTGATGCAGAAGACCGTATTAAGCAAATGATGATGCTCGAGGGCTTCAACCGATGGGTTGACAAGTCTATCGCGTTTGTCGTTTGCAAGAACGCATCTTCTGGCACATACGTCGAGCACACTTGCATTGATGTAAGCCTCCCCACCTTCCATGGAAACACCAATGCTGATCATTACAGGCAATGACTCTTTTCGTGATGCAAACTGCTGTTGTTCAAGGTATCCTAACATACAAGCCTCAACGAGAGGTCAACGGCCATGCCAATGGCATTGTAGCTCCTAGAGAGTTTACCCTTAAGACATCGCCAGTTTTGGAGGAGCGTATCCTTCATGTCCGAGGGCGATTCATTGAGGAAATCAAGAAATTCGGCTACAGAGACATTATTCTCAATGATTTTGGCAAAGACATTCTCCTCGATCGCCACCTGCCTATCAAGGGTATCTTCGATTTAATGGGCCTCCTCGCCAACTACTACTTCTATGGCTACAACGCTCAGTCCTGGGAAGCTGTATCCATGTCTCACTATCACAAGGGTCGACCGGATATTGTGCAAGTCAACACAACCATTACTGCCAACTTTTGCACAGTTGCAGATGATGAGAGTGTTCCCTTGAGCAAACGATTTGACCTGATGGTTGAGGCTGCCCATAGTCGTAACCAGACTATCAAGGATGCGTTTACTGTCGGGCGCTGCTACCAGCGTACTCTCCGAGCGCTGGAGATCTTGGCTGAAGATAATGGTGAAGTTCCCGATCTGTTCAAGAATCCGTTCTATGATCAGACCGTAGAGCCGAATCAGATGTTCTCCAACACGGATGGTTTGTCTCCTGAGTCTTGCTTCATCATGCAGAAACCGGATAGGTTCTGGATGACATACTATGTCACTGACGCGGGGTGAGTATTATTCAACAGCCGTTCATTTGACCCCAGCACTAATACCTGTTTAGGTCGCACTTTTCTGTTATCACTGGCAAGGAGGAAGTGATAAGATGGGCGGATTGTTTGGAGCGCGCTTCATCGGTGATGAAGAAACTCATAGAGGCTGCATAATTCGTCTTTTCAAAAACATTCCTGCGAGGAGATTATCACCGTATTCTGATGGCTTATTTAATGTTTGCGGTAGTTGTGCGATTTCTTTGTCCCTGAAATGAGCTGTATCGTCTACTTTCATATTGTGTTATGACTGTATTTCTGTCTGTTATCATCAAATTCTTCAAGCTACTCAAAACATTATACTATGTTCCGTTTATGCTCGGACAATACTTTCAACTCTCGGCAGCGATCGGTCGTTCATTACTGTTTTCTCACAGCATTGTTTCCGGAAGAAAATGGTCTGAGAAAGCAGTCAAAAGTGATAAGGTAGATTTTTTGGCAGCCTCAGTAGACCAATTTTCATCACAGCAACGCAAGTAATAACCGTTTGGGACCATCTCCATGATATGCCTTTTTCTTGGTCATTCTATCTCCTAAACAAATCTTTCATCCCTTCCTTGACCTGGAGACGCATTCTCTACCTCGACCGCCAGAACCTCTTCCTGAGTCGCCTGCACTCTATCATCAGGAATCCATCTTCGTTGCATCCCGAAACTCAGCACCAACGCCATCCCTGCCACAACAATAGGCAAAATGAAGGCTCTCGTAACTGCATGACTAAATGCCGTCTGGACCATCGGCAACGCTTCCGCCGGTACAGCATTCGCCAGATCCGCCGCACCTGCATCCTGGATGACCTCCACGTCGATTCCATCCGGCGCTCCTGCGAGCCGTCGGAAGAGTTCTCCGGAGAAGAGGTTCGAGGCTATGCTAAGGCCTACCGCACCGCCAAGTAAGCGGAAGAAGACAACAAGAGCGCACGCGGTCGGCATGTCGTTATCCGGAAGTACCACTTGTACGGCGATAAAGGGGACTTGTTCTGCGAGTCCTATGCCTGCTCCGCCGAGGATTTGGAAGCCGATCCACTCCCCCATTGAGGATTCTTTGTCCAGTGTACGGAGTAAAACACTACCGGCAACAAAGACGCTAGCTCCTAACCACATGAATGGAACGTAATGACCTTTGGCAGTAATACATGCACCAGTGATGATGATGGCGATACTACAGGGTACACCATATGCAAGACATCGCACACCCGAGTTGACAGCGTTGGTTCCCAGGACAGCTTGAAAGTAGAAGGCTAGATAGTACGTATGTGTGTTGTGTGCCATAGATAAGAGCATGTTGAAGATGCAGCTGATGGCGACTGTACGTTGAGACAGGATTCTTGTTGGAATGGTGGCCCTTGTCTGGTTAGCTTTGGACCAGAGAATGAGAGCTGTAAGGTGTTTTACTCTTCCTTTCTGGTTGCTTGTAACACAGCAAACGCTGTTATGAGTATTCCGAAAATGATAATGCAAGAAAAGACTCTCGCGTCGGACCATGGATATCTACTTCCCCCCCATTGCAGTGCAAAGAAGAGAGTAGTGAGGCCTGCAATCAGCAGAAATGCACCAAGCAAATCTAGTTTCTTCAACTTTTCCCGCATCGATAGTCGTCCGAAAAGAGGTGTCTTTCGCTTTAGGACCTTGAAAGCAATGCCAAAAGTTACAGCGCCAAATGCTATACGATTGTTAGATACTGTCTCCGATATGGTATAACGCTTGCCTACGTAGATTGATCCTATGACTGGTTAGCAAGTCATGTCAAGGGTCACAGAAGTACATACCAGAAGCAAAACCGCCATGTTAATCTCGGCGTATCTACGATCAGTCCTCCCACAGTTGGTCCCAAAACACCTGCAATTCCATACATACTCGTAACGAGAGCAAGGCCAAAGGGTCTAGCACGTAGAGGAACGGATCTTCCATAGACTGCCAAACTCCCACAGAGAAGTCCCGCGGCTCCCGTGCCAGCTATAATACGCCCGATGATCAGCGCGGCGGAGTTGGGTGAGGCAGCGCACAGAATTGAGCCAACCTCGACTGCGAAAGGATCAGACTAGGCACTGTCTCTGTGCTTTGCAACATTGACTTACACACAAGAATGGAGATCAAGTATAAAATCTTGGCGTCGAATAAGCTATACATACGACCGAACGTGGGCTGAAATGCCATTTCTGTCAGGAGGTATGCGCTGCCGTACCATGGTACATCGTCGAGTCGGCGGAAATCGCTCGTTATCGTGGGAATAGCTGTGGCTAGATGACCCGTCAGAGATTTCCCAAGCAACTATCTAAAAACTCACAAAGAATGCTTCCATCTATGGCTATCATAAACGTGGCAATTGTGAATACTGTTGAAAGTAAAGCGAGTTCCTTTGGTGTTGCATATTGGTGCGTTGGAGGCTCGTCAGTGACCTGGAGGTTTGCAGTGTCTCCAGGTTCTGAAGCATTTTCACTCTTTTCCTTGGCAACATCTCCAATAGTTTTATCCTTGTTTCCAGTAGACTTGGTGTCGATTGATCCAGGCTGTGCCGTGATTTGGAGGTCGCCTTTGCCACTTGACTCCATTGTGTATAGAAAGTGAATAGAAGATAGGCAAAGATTTGATAATTGAATTTCCTCGATATGTGAGGAGCTATTTCAGTGTCCAGAATACTTTACCGGCACATTGATAGCAGGACCTGCAGAATGAGATGAACAGACTGCCCATGCCCAATGACTTCACACAATCGAAAACTACTGCAGCTCAACTAAAACAACCCCCCCAGATAATCAACTTCTTTCGGACGTTCGGTCGAGACTTGAATCTCTTCAAGCACCGCATAGATGTACCCGCAGCTGACAGCATATCATGCACCAGTTGATCTTCCGCTGTAATCGAGCGGCACAAAACAAGACGAGTAAGCTGCAGCCCTACCCTTGCTCCTTATGAATCCCACGGCAACAGAGCCGTCGGACCAGACGGCGTTAATCCTTCGTATTCATATTCTGCATAGGCTAAATTACTTGGTCACCCTAGTCAATGATCTATAGTCTTACTATAATCCTGCCAAGCACAATCTGGCAATGCTGCTCGGGGAATCATAGGGGACTTTGGTGATAGTAAGAAAGATAGGTAGCAAATATAAATACAACTAATCTGACATGATTATACCTAAAGCTTGATCGGCAGGCCACATAATACTACGCTGCCATGATTCTCTCCAAACTCCTTTTCGCATTGTGCGCACCAGTCTTATCACTGGCAAAACCTCTCTCCAATAACTGCAAGGCCTACCCCGGCACCTCAACATGGCCGTCAAGCCGTGAATGGGCAAAGCTCAATAAGGATATCGACGGTAGACTCATCAAGCCAGAACTACCTGGTGGAATTTGTCACAAGGGACAGCCAAACTATGATGCTAAACAATGTCCTAACGTTCTGCAAGATTGGAGAACATTCGAGTTCCATGCCTCGGATCCAGTCTCGGTGATGTGGGATCTATGGACAGATTATTCTTGTCTCCCTTTTGATGGCTTCTCCTGCAACGGTGCTGGGTATCCGGCATATGTGGCCAATGTCACAACTGCGAAACATGTCAAGGCGGCTGTTGACTTTGGTAAGAACACGGTCAATGTGCATCAATATTGGCTGACCATTTGAATAGCTCGCAAGAAGAACGTCCGTCTGGTTGTGAAGAGCACTGGTCATGACTACCTGGGACGCTCTATCGCGCCAGGTTCTCTCTCTGTTTGGACCCATCACCTCAACCAGGTCAAGTACCACAAGAATCAGTTCAAATTGTCTGGATCTGGTAGGGTCATCCGCGGTGATGCGATAACCGCCGGAGCTGGAACACCAATGATTGATGTGTACACTCTTGCTGAGCAAAACAATCGAGCTGTCGTAGGCGGTGGAGCCAAAACTGTGTCGCTTGGAGGTTTTGTCACGGGAGGTGGCCACTCAATCCTAGCTCCTCACTATGGTCTCGCGGCAGACAATGTGTTGGAGATGGAGGTTGTTACGCCAGAAGGGAAAATACTCACGGTGAATGAAGATCGTAATGCTGACTTATTCTGGGCGATACGTGGTGTGAGTACTGAACCTTTGTGGATTGAGTCGAACAGGGTATGCTAATGCTTTCAGGGAGGAGGATCAACCTTCGGTATTCTCACTTCGGTTACAGTCATGACACACCCTTCCAAGAAACTCACTATGGTTTCTTTTATGGCATTCACCGTCCCCGAAGCTCCTTTCGCCTTGGATCTCGTCACTTGGGCCACTTCCAAGCTTCCTTACCTTTCAGATTCTGGCTTATCGGGTTATCTAATGGCGACTGTTAACTCACCGCCACCAGTCCCTATTCCAGGTCTCCCAGAGAAGGTTGCTGGCTTGATGGGTAGAACCATTATCTTGGATACTCATGATACAGACAAGATTAACGGGATCTTTAAACTTCTCAATGAGACTATCCAGGAGAGGTGGCCAGGACAAGTTAACTTGATTGTTCTTACTCAGCCGTATGACTCATTCTTTGATTGGTATTCAGAGAATTTTGATGACGGCCAAGCCGGTGGTTCTGTCTATCTCATTTCTCGATTGTTGGATAAGCAGACCTTGACCAATGATCTTGACGCTCTATCTGATGCCCTTGAGCCGATTCTGGTAAACGACGGCTGGTTGGGCACATACCTGGTTGCTGGTAAGGGAGTCATCAACGCAAAGCCCAGAGGTGGAGGGAACGCTGTCCATCCGGCATGGCGAAAGGCGTATGTTCATGCTAGTAAGTGCTCACTAACAATTCTGGCTCTTGACGAAGTAGCGTCTAACAATCAACAGTTACCTGGCAGGGCTGGGGATACCCTCCGTTTGACGAAACAGCTGGAGAAAAGGCCAGAAAAACACTGGATGACAGGTTTGAGAATCTTCGAGACCTAACCCCTGGAGGCGGTTCCTATATGAATGAGGTGAGCATTTCCTTCCACCAACGGACTCTTTGAAGTCGTACTCTAACACAGCCAATCAGGGGTTCCCATTTGAAAAGAATTGGCAGCAGACATTCTGGGGAGACAACTACAATCGTCTCTTCAAAATCAAGCGAAAGATTGATCCTCAAAATGTGTTGTGGTGCTTCCCCTGCGTAGGCAGCGAAGGTTGGGAGGAACAGAGCGATGGACGTCTCTGCAAGGTTTAAGAGCGCTTCGATATGTTGGAAACGAGAAGTTTGACGCGAGTTGACCTGGAGGAGGCTGCGGAATGTGAAGATAGAAAATGAATAGTCTTCTTGGTAAAAAGCGATGTTTCCATATCTTGGCCAGTACTGTTTGTGATTTGAGCCTCCAAGAAAGACTTGAATCTGAAGGTTGCGTTTATGTCCAGCTCTTTTTATTGTTATATTGAGGTACTCACCATCTAATCTTCTTGGCTGATTATCATGGCAGTATAATAACAGTATGGGATAGTGCAGAACATTCTCAGACTTCCCAACATCGTATTTTGTTCTGGTTTCTCTCCGTTGAATAAATCCCTTGTTTCCACTTCTGTCAGTGCCGGATCAGTAAAGGCCTTGATAGTACTCCAGCCAAGTGGTTGTGTTTCTCCTACCAAGTACCCCCTTCGATGCATAGTTTTCTCCAACGCCGGTCCTTTCTGTCCTGTAGGGCTTTCTACTATTGTAAACTGGGTTATACACTCCAATTTATTTCCAATCTAGGTGTATCCCAAGACCAACTTCATCAAGATTCGTTTGGGTCTGATGTAGCAGAAGTTGGAAACCTCCAGACGCTGGTGCATTTTCCATGCCATCCAATGGAACACATAGCAGATTCAGCAAGTCTTGAGCAACTTGGTTAAGTAACGTTCGTCCTAAAGCGTGTGTTCGTCCAGTATTGTTGCTGGTTGGAAATGGTGGGTGATTGCTTCGCTGTTTTGTCGAATTTAGGCCTTAGGATGTTATGGTATTTACCTGCTGTGTGGTCGAGTTGACTGCTCTAGGAAAGAACCTCGAGAGACTTTTGTCCAGGAGCAACATTTTTAGTGAAATTGATATCCTGACGAGCAGCCAAGATGTTCTGCGCGGCATCGTGAAGGAGCATGCAGCACGGCAAGCAGGCTTGGAAGCTGCTTAGATTTAGTCCAAGACGCAAAAAAGAAGTCAGTTCGAAGTCTCATGCAGAGCCAACAATGCTTCACGGCTACCCCTCGTTTATATCTCAAATGAATGGTATAAGCCGCCTGTCTTGCGGCATCGGTGCCACGGTCCACCCAGTATGTTACTTCCTGCGAAACTTCATCTGGTAATGACGCTCTTTTCGATGGTCTGATGGTCTGTGACAGTACCTAGCGATACACCAGCATGATTACTGCTTTGTAAGATGACCGGAGATTTTTTCTACATGTCACATCTCCACATCCATATCAATGCAACTGCTCACCTCCCGCGGGATTCTCTCGTCAGACTTGGCAGAGCTATGGTTACAGAATGTTTAATCCCGCGGGCAGACTCTACCTTGTACATAAGAGACGGAAATACGGTTGTAGGAAGACCAAGAAACAAGAGCCCCATCCGCCAAGGTCTTGGACAAGCTTAAGTTTAACCTCTTTGTTGGTAGATTGGCCACGAGGGATCTTGGCCCTGACATTAGAGTGGAGTTATGCCGAGACGGGAATAATTTCACCGTCATATCAAAGGCGGCCGTAACCTGACTGACCCTTGACCATGCCGTCCGTACATGTACAGCAAATTGCAATACTATGTACAAGTTGTGCAATCCAGAATTCTGGTTCTTGGCACGGGAAGAGTCTCTGGCCTTGCACTGTCACCTAGAAGGAATATTTTATCCCATGCGAGTGACGGGAAGGTCCGGAAAACGGGAGAAGTTCATTTATCTTCCCCTCATGACTCCAAGATTTATTGCGCGAACTGGAGAAAAAAGACTTGGCAATGACAGACACAACATCCTTGGCATGTGACTAGCTTTAAGTCGAAAACGTATGATAGGATGCTTTCTTTTCTTTTCTTTTCGTTGTCGTCTTTTTTTGCTTTTCGCTGTTGTAGGATTGGAGGGGGGGCGAGGGGGACATACATGGCCTCCGAGGTTGATGTAAACATGGACAGTAGTCGAATATCTCGTAGGTAGATATCAAAAACAAGGCTGTTCCAGACTGGCACTTGGAATCACCGTCCGACATGGTGGCGCCTCTACTGGTAGCCTCATCTTGAGCCGCATCCAACGACAGACGTCTTATCATGGAGCACCGAGGAATGTTAAGTAAAAACAGTACATCAATTGCGACTGGATTGATAACAACAAAATACTTGGCCAGATCCTCCACACGCGATTCAGTTTATGGGGCCCCATATTGTAGTGTCTGCCCCGGAACCCTTTTCCCCTCATACTCCAGTTCCGACACAAGAGATATTCATCCCCCAGACTCTTGGCTCAACTCCAACGGGAGCCGATCTTTCCCCAGGCATGCAAACGTCGGATTGATGCCGGCTTACTCTCCAGATTAGTTTTACCAGTCTCCCTCAAATCTATATAATTTGCTTTCCATCTGCTACCTTTTTCTTTTCTTTCTGGTCCTTATCAACTCCCCTGGCCTTTCAACTTGGTTGTTCAGCAAGCAAATCTGGTCTTGAGCATCGAGTGTCGCCTTTCCCTAAAACTCTTCTTCCTCTTTGTCACAGGATCTCTCTTCAAAGAGATCATGGCCTCAAATGAGAAATCGAGCACTGATGTGCCGCAAAACATCCAGGCTCCTGCTTCTCGTGTTAGCACCCCTACGTACCCTACCGGCAATGAGAAGCATAACATAAAAGACTCGGACGCTGCTTCTGCTATCGGGAAGGAACTTGCCTCTGTAGAGGAAGGATATCTCAAAAACGAGGGCCGTCTCCCCAGCCCAGAGGAGCAGATCGATGCCCTAGGTATCCCTAACTGGCGCGAGCTTGAGAAGAAGATTGTCCGCCGTCTGGACATGACGCTCATGCCCTGCGTCTGGTGTCTCTACTTTTTCAACTACCTGGACAGAGCATCCATCGGACAGGCTAGACTGAGCACTTTTGACCAGGATCTCAACTTGACCGGAAGCAACTTCTCGTCAGCTGTCTCTATTCTTTCTCTTGGTTATGGTGAGATTCCCAACCTTTCACCGCAAATAAAAGTCGTTTGAAATTGCTAACAACTCCCAGTTCTCGGTCAGCTTCCTAGCAACATGCTCATCACCAAGATCCGACCCAGTCTTTACCTGTGTCTCATGGCTATCGTCTGGTCCGGCGTCAGCGCAGCTACTGTTGGAGTCAAATCGTATTCAGGACTGATGGGTGTGCGATTCGCCCTTGGTCTTGTCGAGGCGCCTCTTCTTCCTGGAGCTATCTATCTTCTCGGTTGCTGGTAAGATCATCCCAGAGTTTCAATGCCATGAGATTTTTCGTTTGCCAGCTCACATTGCATTCTCAGGTACACAAGAAAGGAAGTCGCCTTCCGGATGGCTATTCTGTACTCAGCCCAGACAATAGCTTTCTGCTCTGCTGGTCTTATCGCTGCGGCTACTTACGCTACTTTGGAGCAGGCACATGGCCTAGCTGGCTGGCAGTGGCTGTTCATTATCCTCGCCACTGCCGGCGCCGGCTCCGCCATGATTTGTCTTTTCTTCATCCCTGACTACCCTGACTCCAAGTCTGGTAGTGCTACATGGACGATGACCGAGGATATGCGCAAGGTTGCCGCAGCACGTGTTTTGGCTGACCGTCCTTCAACCACAGAGGCCAAGACTGGCGCCTGGGAAGGATTGAAGCTTAGTGTTCGTGACCCTAAGCTTTACATTCTTACTCTTATGAACATCACCATTTCTGCCGCGTATGGATTCTCCAACTTCTACCCATCCATCGTTCGTGGCCTAGCTGCAGACTGGGGTTACAGCTCAGTGATCGCGCTCGTACTCACCGCGCCTCCATACATCTTTGCTGCCATCGGCTCATACGTCAACGCATGGCACTCTGACAAGTGAGTCTCGCCAATATTTCATGCTGGCTAAGTACTAATGAGTTCTCTCTCAGGGTTAAGGAGCGTGGTCTGCACTATGCCATCCCAGTCGCTGTCGCTTGTCTTGGTTTCGTTGTCTGCTTGGCAACTTCCAACCCACAGGCCCGATACGGCGCCTCATTCATCTATGTTGGCGGCATGTACATCGCCAATCCTCTGATCATGGGCTATGTTAGCGGTATGTGATATCATGAGCCATGTCATGACTATTGCATAGATACTAATAAGTAACATTTCAGGCGCCCTTGCCAAAACCCCTGAGAAGCGAGCTGTCTCTGTTGCTCTGTGCAATCTCTTGTCCCAAATCGGTACGTCTACTCGGCGTGGGATGAATGCTATACACGCCCATGGTCTTTCTCCGTTGCTAACAAGATTCAACAGGAAACTTCACTGCTCCTTTCATGTTCGTCCCTAAAGAGGAGCCTCGCTACATCAGCGCATTCATTGGCATGATGGCCTTTGGTCTAGCGTCCAGCGCTTGCGCTATCGTCATGAAGATCTGGCTCACCCGCTCAAACAAGCGACTATTGCGTGAGGCGCAGCAGAACGGTACTGCCTACCAGCCTTATGTCACGTAAGGTTCTGGCGGTCGTCCTAGATGTTTCAGCATGGAACTTCCGTTCTGATGGGGGACAGAGTTGTTTTCTTGATAGCCTTGCTGAGACAGGTAGATGGACTCTGTTGAGTGTTGGCGATTCTTTGAAGGCTGGAGAGGAGTATAACAGGCTGTCAAGATTGGGTTATTGCATAGATTGAGGCCGACTTGCTTGTCCTACATCGATTAGTGGCGCTTTGACTAATTAAATGGTTAAATTGATGACTACTTCATTAAATAACAATATCTTTGGCAGGTATTGGAGCTAGTAGCCGTCTCTTATGGTTGTGTGGTGTAGCTTGTGTGTAGGGTAAGGCGCTGTTATTCCTCGTCTCGAGACTGATTTACAACGAACTTGGGCTCCAGACATGGCTTCAGATTTTGACCAGGGTAGATTCAGAATGGAACTTGAAGATTCCCCTGGTTATCTGATAGAAATGCTATAAAAATATTTGTAGTCAAGGTGAGTGCAATGTCATGGTTGTTGGTTCTAGGTCAATTTTTTGGAGAATGTCTCAACACCCACTAAGCAACATGTGACTAATTAACAAACCAATTCTGTCTCTAGCTATGTATGTGGTTTGCTTGCTAGTATTTCCCTTGTTGTTGCCATTTCTGTTCTCAAATATTACATAGTTGGATTACTCAGTCACGGCTGTGCGTGCTCATCAACCTTTAGAGCGGATATCGTCATCAGATAAGATGAATCAAGTAAGCAGGGTTACATCGTCCGTTATAGGTACAGAGTACTCCGTACACATCACATGAGAAGGCCGTCTCCAATAACCTCGAAACGAGAGTGCCGAAGTCCAAGTGTCGCCGACCTCCTGAAAGATGTGGCGCTCATTGCTGTGGCTAATCCTCTTGTGATTGACAACATTCGGCGATACGAGCAAGCTGAAAGATTCAGCCCCTGTCAAATGGCGGATTCCGAGTGAACGATCGGCTAGACATCCAGTTGGCTACAGAAGAGAGGATCTCCGTACATGGTTATTATGTTCCCCGCAAAAGCTGTCTTGAAGAGACCCCTTTTTTTCCTGAACCTGACTGTCATCCCCCATGCAATGTCACCGCATGGTCCATACACTAGGGCCGCATAACTCATCTTCCCAATTCAGAAAAGAACTCCGGGAACATGGAGTCGTTTATGTGGACCACAACGCAGAACATGACGAGTCGACTCAGTGTCACGGTTTTGCTGCTGCTGTGCTGCTCAATCGTCTATGCTGCTGGTAAGGATGCAACAATTGCGTCGCTTCCATCGCTGTGTAGCTAATCACACATTTGATCAGAATGCGAACCCAGAGCGGGCTACGTCGTAGTCAACAGCGATTCCGACCTCGATGACATCGCATCCTGCGACACCTTTGAAGGCTACATAACTGTCGGTTTTGATGCTGGATGGGACACGGAAGAGCCATCGATCGATCTCGGCGACATCGAAAGAATCAACGGAAGCCTCCTCGTCTACCCAACCTACCTTTATGATGACATAACCATCGTGGCCTCGAAGCTGCGCAACATCACTGACGAGCTCACCGTCTTGTACGAAAATACTACGTCTTGGGTAAACACCGTCAATCTTACGTTTCCAGAGCTGGAGTTCGTGGGCGACACCATCGTAAAACTTGGTGCGGACTACGTGGTTTTACAGCTGGGCAATGAAGTCACAATGAGCTCTTTCCTCGCCTGGGTCAATGGCATGGTGAATCTCGATCTCCTGGGCGTGGCAACCTGCTTGGGGACCTTCGAGGTCACGGAAAACTCCAACTTGTACAGCCTGACAGCACCGGCGTTAGAACAAGTAGGCGGGTATCAATTTCGGATCGCAGACAATAGGGACCTTGCGAAGGTTGAGTTTCCCAACCTCACCCGCGTAGACGGGGAGGTTCTCTTCACCCTTCAACCCAAACTCGAGACTATTGAGCTTCCCAGTCTTGCATACGCCCAATCCCTGAGTTTCACCGACAACGGACGTCAGGTCGAGTTGTCGCTTCCCAAACTGTCCAGGCTTGGCCCTGAGAATATCACGTCGTTCAAAACAAGCTCCTTCAGCGACGTGGTCAAGCTGGACATGGACAGACTAGTCAATGTCACTGGCTCGCTGGAATTTGAGCGCAATGTCTTCAGCTCACTGACCCTGCCGTCCCTCCGAAACGTGACGGAAAGGATTAGTGTTAGCGAGAATCAGGTTCTGGACACCCTGGCCTTGCCGCGACTGGAGTTTTTGGGGGATTTGATTGTACGAGAAAACGATTTGTTGTCAAACATCACGGCCAACAACCTCCGGATCGTCGAATCTATCCAGATGACTGGTAACATGACCAATGTCGAGTTCTTTGGCATGGAAGAGGTCACTGGCGATTTTGATCTGCAGGGCGAGCCGTCCATGGACTGTTCTTGGTTCGATGAAAACTTCTTCCAAAAGATTGTCAAAGGCTCATACAGCTGTGACGGGAATCACACAGCACCGGCTGAGGCGAGGAGGCCTAGCACAGGAGGGTGGGACACTGAAGCAGAAAAGGAGTTCGAGGGGGAAACGACTCAAGACGACGGGGGGGAACCGACGCAGACACCAACAGACAAAAGTGACTCATCTAGTGATGGGCTCTCCACCGGTGCCAAAGCTGGAATTGGAGTTGGTGCTGCTATTGGGGCCCTTGCCATTGTTGGATTGCTGCTGTTCTTGTGGCGGAAGAAGAAGGGTAAGAATGAGAAGATAGCGCCTGACGATCATTCTTCTGGGAAACCTGAACTGTGTGGTGATGGAGTGGTAGCCAAACCTGCCGGAGACAATGTAGCCTCGAAAGCACAAGACGATGCTGTCCTGGCAGTAGCTGAACTCGCAGAAGCAGACAAGACTGAAACTGTGAATGAGCCAAAGGCGCCATCAACCCTCTCACCTACTGGAATCACTGAGCTAGCTGGGCGTGAAAGAAGGGCAGAGTTGCCCGGGGGGAACAATGGACAAAAAGGGAGAGCGGAGTTGGAATAATTGACGAGATAAGGGACTGGATGCTGCTCGGAACTAATGGTTAGTGTTGGATGATCCTGCTGGGTTGCAGAGCTTCACATAAGAATCTACGCTTTTCGTACTTTTCATTGTCATGAAGTGCACCTTGGCACTCTCGTTTCGAGGTTATTGGCTACGGTCAACACAGATACACTCTGTTGCAAGTCATATCCGTCCAGGTCAGCTTCAAAATCCCTGATTCTACTGCGACAAACCTCTACGTTCCTGAAAATGGCCACTACAATAGAGTTTTTTTGGCTCTCGTTTTCACAATCTTGGACCGTTGATAACGACGTACACCGACCATGTCTACTTCTACGAAACTCGGTACCTTTTCGCGACTACGGTAACCCCGACTGTGGCTACTGGACTAAGGGCGACTGCTCACCTTCGGGCTTCAAGATTGACAGCATGGCCACAAAACCCAGACTCACCACAACCAAAGCAGTCGAAGTCGCTCCCATCTTCTATCACTCCTCCGGTCTCGCTTGCCCCGTTGGCTGGGACACCGTCGGAGTCATGGCCAAGTCTAACGGCACGCTATCAGTATCAGGCTTCATGACGGAGGACAACAATGGATAGCCAACAGACAAGCCGCGTCATATTGAATGCACCGAAATGTGCAACGGTATAATGAAACCTGACGACAAGATTGCTTTTTGTGGACCAACGTAAGCTTTCAATAGTTATAGATATAGATTGTCCTGGTAGACATTCCTACCAATGAATGCAGCAGCGGCTATACTATCAATCCAAGAGGACAGTGCGTCTCAAGAATGGGTGATTTCCTTGACTATAATTACTCGAACTGGTGCCAGATGGGTGTTACGCATAGTGGTGAAGGGATGCAATTAATCACCGTTTCCACAGTCCCCGGCGTCACTCATGAGCCTGGTCTGCTATCCGCCCTTCATTCGACTGGCGCCGGGGTCTACACTTACACTTTCAACGTCACGGGATCAAGAGCCGCGAGTGTAGTCACTGAGCTCGCTTTCTACGCTATAGTCGAGGTGCTACCTCTGGTTTTTCAGCAGTCTGATTTGGATGCTGCTGCGGCCACTGCCACGGAAAGGGGGGATGCGGATGCTGAAAATGCTGATGACGGCTCAGAAGAAACTGGAAATGCGGGATCTGCCTTCTCTGTGCGTGGGCTTGTGCCCGTAATGACTGTCATCGTCAGTATGCCCGCAGGAGCTGGGCTACTAGCCCCGTGGTAATTATGACCTAGGCAAGTAGAGGACTTGACATGCACATCGCGAAGAACTGCATTGTGTTGAAAGATGAATCCCACTTCTTAGTTAGCAATCCTCATATTGCGAATGGTCATAAGAAAATGAGAAACTATGAATAAGAACATTTATTCCAACAGCCAACTAGCTGGAGGGACTTGCTAGTCGTTATACAATATTGTAAGCTTGAAAACCGGTCTAGCAAATGTAGCCAGAACATAGTCATGGACCCTTCTCGCGCCTTATCTTCTTCCCGGCATATCTCATTCTTTAGGCCTTGTGCTCAACCACGGCGCGCTCAACAGCATCAAGTTTGTCCACAGGCATAGCATTAGCGTCATTTCCGTCGAAGATGATGGCAATCTCTTCTAGAGACGGACCCTTGGTCTCTGGATAGACGAAATAGACCACCAACCACTCAATGGCAACCCAGGGGATGAAAATACAGTACATCTTCCACGCGATATTCTCCAGTCCGACGGGAATGGCGTAGGTACAAAGAAGGGCGAAGCAGGTTGCGAAGAGCTGGAACAAGGCTTGACCTCTCATGCGGAGATAGAATGGAAGGATCTCGGTAATATACAGACCCAAGTTCCCGTTGAGGCCCAAATTGTATGCAGGGGAGAAGAGGTAGAGGAATGCAACGACAACTCCACCGGCAACCTTGTTGTTGGGATTCTCAGCAAAAACAGCACTACCGGTGGTGATGCTGACCAGACAGACAAAGATACAGGCCAACGAAGCAAGGAAGAGAGTGCGGCGGCCCAGTTTCTGGGGGAGGGTTGCAAAGTACAAGGCTGAGAACCACGAGAGGATTTGCTGGGTGGCATTGATGAGAGTCTGCTCCAGGCTAGTGGTAAGGCCGACAGACGCAAGAACAGGAGCGAGATAGTAAGAGACAAAGGCGTTTCCGGACATTTGGGAGATACATGCACACCAGAAGAGGATGAAGAGCCGCTTCCTGTTCCCTGGGGTGCGAACAAACTCGAGGTAGTTCTGGATCCAGCTGCCATGGTCCATACTTCTCTCATAAGATAGGGCGTTGAGAATCTCGTCGTACTCGTACCGAACTAGGGGGTCGTTTGCGTTTCCTTCAGCATGATACTTGGCGAGTGTAGCAAGAGCCTCGTCATTCTTGTCCTTGGAGATGAGTCATCGAGGACTCTCTGGAACCCACCAGAGGCCAAGAAGCTGGATGACTGAGGGCAGTCCCTGCAGGCAAGAGGGAATACGCCAGGCAGCGCTGGAAGCAATCCGAAAGGTCCCAAATGTAACCCACGCGGCGACTATCGACCCGAGAGAGTATGAAGTGTTGAAAAGTGCCGTCGCAGTGGCTCGGTGGTTTGGGTGCGCAAGCTCAGTAATAAGAGGAGCACCTGACGATCCAATGAAACATGCACCGAACCCTAGGATACCTCGCGAGACGACGAACATGGGGAGATTCTGGGCAGCGGCCTGTAGAGTTGCGCCGATGGTACAAACGGAAGCACCAAGGCCCAACGCACGTCGTCTTCCAAAGGTATCACTAACGAAGGACAAGAAAGGGATGGCGCAAAGGCCACCGATGGGGTATGCCGCGTTGAAAAGCCCGAGAGTCGATCCCTTAGGTTCGCCAAAGTACGATCGCCAGGATTCGACCGACTGCAACCCATTCATCATACTTCCATCAAAACTTTGAACCAGAAAAACAGTTAGTAAATGCGTTTGAGGATGTCTGTCTCATGATGGGAAGGGATAGAGTTACCCTTGAGTGAAGATGGAGAGCATGGGGATTATGAGCAACAAGTTGAGAGTGCGAAGGTTGCGTTGCCTCCACCACTTGTCAGTGTCGACACTGCTCTCTGGCATCGCCGTTTGGACCTTGGATTCATTGGTAATGGCCATGGTGATGGTGTCTGATGTAGTCGAGAACCAATGGGAAAAGATGGGTGAATTAGATCATGAAGGGTCAATCCCAAGTTGGCGAGGAATTGAAGTGCTGCGATCTAAACTGGGTCGATGGTTGGAAGACAAGACAAGACAAGAGCTCTTTATATCCAGTTCTGCGCGGTAACAGGTGATATTGACGGGTTGCGGCTATAGCGTGTCTTCTTGTCAACTTCGCCTCCTTAGCACCTTATTGTGATTTGGAGTTGAATTTGATTGTCCGGATCAACGCGACCCTCGAGCTAAGAATCCTTCTCGGGAGCTAATCCGGGGCAACAGAATTACTGCTTAGATCTGGGGTCTGTAGTCTGGGGGACTGGGGCTTCAGAGACCATCCGAATAGCATGAATTGGTATTGCATCCCAAAACCACGAGAGGAGAAAATTTAGTTCTACCTTTGGTCTTGATGTGGCTTTTTCTCCGCGGAAAGCTGGGGTACGAAATGGTGATGCTCCAGAACCAACTGGCGGCTCGCGGAGAGTCGGAAGTTTTTCTCTTCCAAGATGTGATGAGTCGAGAACAACGGACAAGCAAGAGAGGACACTTGATTGGCTGTACTCTACCACACACTTCCAGCATACTAGCGTTTGGCCTAGCCTCAACTGTACACTTTGGCTGCTAGACTCTCAAGCCTCAGCCCCGTGTCCAGCGAAAGCCAGGAGCACCCGCGGAAAGCCGGGCCATGCCTCATCCATCACCAGAAAGAGAGGAAGCTATACAATGCACGAATGAGTATCGGGAATGTGGCTCTCGTCGGATGTTAGCATTGAATCTAATATAAAATACGCGTATAACAAGTGTTGCCGTTTGCTATACATGAAGCATAGTCAGTTTCGCTGTCTTGACTCCTGAACCTGTGGAAGGGGGGTTGAAGAATAAGCAAATAGATTTTGCCAACCACACAATCACAGTTATGGAAAATAAGGGTATTTGCAAGTAACTGTGTTGTGTTTTCGAAGATTAAACCAGATGCATTTGCATAGATAACAAGTTCTAATTCTTATGACTTTCATAACACAGTCACCGAACATCTTAGAACTCCAACATCAACCCTTGACCTGTAATCGCAGTGTGAATCTCCTCCCGCCCCTCTGCATATCTCACGTGAATAGTCACAGCCTCAGCAGGCACTCCCGTCTCCAGCAAAAGCTCCACCCGACACTTCCCCTCACTGGTCGTCCACTTTACGTGAGCCGTTCCCGGTGCCAGCCGCCCAGCTAGTGGAACTCTGGCCTCGAATTGGCCAAAGAGTTGTGTCCTCGGCGAAAACGAGACCGAGCTCCATCCAGGCTCCGCCGGTTGGACACCGGCCACTTGGGCCATGAACTCATACAGAGGAGCGCAGCTCCAGGCGTGACAATCCGATCGCTTGGTAACATCGTCCTCGCACCAGGTAGTCAAATTCTGCGACAGCTGATCTGTCCATGGCTGCCAAGTATCATGGAATATGTCGTCGTATAGAGTCCCACCCACTTTAGATACAGCCCGAAGCAAGTAGAAATGCATTCCCGTTGAGCACTTCGTGAACTTCACAGACTCGGGGACATGGAGCCTCTGATTTGATGATAGCGTGGACATCTGGACGCAAGCTTTTAGCAAGTTGCGTGCTGTGTCTCCTGATACCGCATCGCAGAGGACCGCCCAGATCTGGTTGTGCTGGCTAATATCACGTCCCGGATCAGGTCCAGACGCCAGCCCATCAGTAAATACTTCACCAATTCGACAGTGACCCCGGACGGACGCGATTACTGCGTCTGCCCGATCCTTGAGTTCATCCTGAAGACCAGGTCGCCCAACAGCCCTTAGGACAGGCGCCAGTCTCTGCAGAGTATACGCATATAACAGATTGGTAAACGTTTGATATCCTGTAGACCTCGCCGCTGGTGGGATCCCCATCGGCCGCCATTGCTCCGTCCAGTCGACAAAATCCCAGAACTTTGTTGCGGATGTAATAAGACCAAGCTCGGGGTCAATCCTGGCGGCGAACCCTTCCAAAATACCGTCGCATACCGAAAGAAATTTTCGAGTGAACTGGGCGTCTCCGAAATGTTCAAAATGGTCCACAACAGTGATGATCCAGAAGAGGGAGAAGTGAGGGATGATTTGGAGCTGATTGGCAGGGCTTCGACTAGCTACAAGATGGAGATCAGCCCGGTACGAACTGGCAAGCTGTACAATGGCTTGGCGGGCTAGACGGTCATCCCCGGATACATAATAGGTGAAAAGACAAGAGCTTCGGACGTCCATTGCATATTGAAGCTGCTCGTAGAATGGGCAGTCCTGGTAGCAGTCGTGCATACAGTTGGTGAGGGTCCGAATGCTTGTCGTCCACAAATCACCATAAACGGGGTTGTCTGTGTGAATCTCGCCAATGGTCTGCAATGGGTAATGTGTCATGTCTACATCTAGGCGCTTGAAGACGAGATCACTTCCAGAATGGACCTCGATGTCAAGTGCCAGGAAACGGAATGTCCGAAAGTGGAAAGGGGCAAATTGCTCTTCTGCAACCGGATCAGTAGTGTACTGTAGAGCTTGAGCATTCATTGCGCCAGGTTGACCCGAAAAGGTATATCGATCGGATGGTCCATGTAGTCCTTTGCTTGTATCACGTCGATCACCCTTGCAGCGTACGTATGGGACAGAGTATGGCTCGTCCTCGTAGCATTCTGAATAAGTCACTTTCAAACGACTGCCTGAAGTTGAGGGACGCTCAAAACGAAAGCGGAGGAATGCGACTAGATGGTGATTCATTTCTACTTCAACGTGATGGGAGGTGCCGGCGACCAGACAAAGGTCACTTTCACCTGAGAACAAGTCCTCCCATTTTGCTTGTGGTAAAGAGCTCTTGAGGTTGTGAATGGCCTTGAAAGCGACTGGTGTGATTTTCGGGAAGGGAATCATGCGTGGAGTGAGCATCCAAGGTGGTCCGATTCCGTGAGAGTTGGGGAGATTCAAGCTCTTGGCTTCCACCCATTCCAATGACAGGCGACCGTCATCACCACTGCTGATATCCTCGTAGATGTGAAGAAAGTCGTCTTCACGTTGGTCGATGGGGAGCTTCCGTAAGGGGTCAATAGCACTGAGCCAGGAGCTGTCGGTATCCAGACGCAATGCCTCCTCCAACACAGCACTAGCCATTCGAATCATGAGACCAGGAAATGCCATCCTGGGGAAGCTAGTTCCGTAGGAAGTTCCAGGGTAGAAGCGAAGAACGTGAACGCCAATATTGTTCACACCCGGTCGCAGATAATTGGAGATGTCCAGCTCATCGTAGAACCACATGTGGTCATCGCCCTTGACGGGGCCTGTGCCAACTGCAAAACCATTGAGATAGAGGCGATACTTGGTGTCGGCGGTGATGTGAAGAAGTACGGGTTGATTAGGCACTTTGTGGAGGGTGAAGCGTTTGCGGAAGTGAACGAAAGCACCAGCGGAATCTTGTGCATGGTCGGTCCACTGAGGATGCCAGACCCAAGGAGACTCTAGGGAGGAAGACATGACGCGGTTGAGGTTTTCTTCTTCTAAGCCGTAAGCTTTTCAGAGTACGTAGGCCACAAATTTATCAGAACACATATCAACAGTCATCGCGGGGTGTGTTAGCCCGAGCCGCGGAACATCGGAAGATGAGGGGAAAACAAATGACTCGTGAGTGGCTCATACTGGCTACGTAGGGAAGAGATTTGATTTTGTCATTCGGCTCATTTAGATGGTTCAACCTGAGAAGCAGCATAGTACGTATCATATGTGTCGGTGATCTTGCTCTAAACCTGATATCGCTGCGTCATCCATGTATTTTTCTCTATTATACAGTCTTCGAGTTAACTCTTTCACTCAAGACCTTCATCTTTACCAAGCGGAAGCAGCCCTGAACATCTAAACCACCTGTTTCAAGTACTCTAGGTAATATGCCACGTCCACAGCCTCATCTTTCCAATACTGCAATAGCCCGATAACCTTATTCACACTTGATTTCCATTCTTTAGGAAGCACATCTCCGAGATCAGCTCGAGACGCAGCCACCAAGACCAATGCACTCCGTGTACAAGACCGAAGCATCAGCCACGTCCCGTGAGGGCGATGATGGACTCCCGGTTCATTATCCTGGATGCGTTCCACACTAACATTGAACCCTTTGCGGGCAAACTCAGTAGAGTCTGGGACGTCGGGGAGAGTTCCGTGAATGGCATCCACCATGAATGACCAGTACATCATCTCGTAGCAATCAGCTAGGTGACCTTTGAGAATGAAGCGTAGACGCTCAGATTGGTCCTGCAAGCCAGTGTCGAGTGCAGGACCGAGCCTCAGATTCTGGGGAAGAGAGTCGATCCTGTCGTGTTGATAAACACGTGTCAGTGGACGAATCTTATCCTAAGTAGGTGCAATGTGTTTCCTACCAGCTTTGCGCCTGTTGTTCGAAATCATGTACAATGGCAACCTTGTCCACGAGCTTAGTAGCACTTGAGCTGAAATGCGAAGTTTGAGTCAAGATACGGTTACCGAGCCGTCGCAGTGCTATCTCGGCAAGGTAAAAGTACCAGCCAGCTTCACCTTCTGACTGAAGACCTCTTGGCGGAGCAGGGAAGAATTGCGGATAGCGGAGATTCCACGTACTGTTCTCAGTTATACTAAGCTCCAACCGCAGCTCGCTAAGTCAAATAGGAGTCAGCCTCAACATCACAGGAAGGCCTAAAAGGAAAGGGAAAGTTTACAGTTCCGACTTGAAGCAGGTCCAGTATAGGCTCTTGTAAAGATGCAAGGATCTATCGCTTGGCTCGTCTGACAATGCAGACTCAAATACTTGACAACAAGCTAAAGCCTGGACAAACATCCTCCAGGCTTCGAACGGCCTCATCGTTGACATGAGGTATACGCCAGCAAGGAAGAAGGACTGTGCTTCAGCGAGGCCGCTACTGCAGAGGAGTTGTCCCATGCGTTTCTGGGCGGCCACGAAAAAGGCCTCGGCATCTTGGAAGTGCCTCGACAGACGAAATGTCATTGAACTGTCGGTTGACCAGTCTTGATCGCTGGCAAGAGTTCCGAGAGCAAAGACGAGAAGCTGTGTTATCGTTAGTGACGTGCCGTAAGATGACTGGCCTGTCGTTGATGTGCTTGCAACGGGGGAAATACCGAGATGCATGACCCAACATCCGAAAATAGACCATTGAAGATGATGCTGTTGATGTATTCTTGAACTTGTACAATCTCCAGGACAGGGTTGTAGATGTGAAAATTCCGAATAAAATTCTCCAGTAAAGAGGCCGTGAGCCCTCCTTCGAGGTCCGACGTCGATAAAAGTCGACTGTCCAGAGGATTGTTACTTGACCGGCCTGCCTGGAGTATACTAGCCAACCCACGAGGTCGATCTTGTGTCAAGGGTTGAAAGACTGGCCATTCCAACACGGCTTCAACATTGATCCGGTAGACCTCTGAGTGCGAGTTGGTGTGGTCTATGGATACGGATTGAAGCTCCTCAGGCTGGGACAACGATTCAGGCTCGTCCTGATAACTCGAACCCAACGTGTGGGGATGAGACACCCGGAGAAGATTTTCCAGATGGTCTAGGCGAGTAAGGATGGCGAGACTGGCCGAGTCGTAGCTGATGGCCGTTGAAGGTAATGTCAAAAGAGTGTTCCGTTCGGCCTATCTTGCCCCGATGCAAACAAATGGCAAAACATACCTCGATTTGTCACCCTCTTGGTAAACACACTCGGCCCCAAGCTTCACATAGGCTGAGCATGATGGGCGTTCGTTATCGCATTTGACTCTTCGTCTACGGCATATCAAGCAGGCCTGCGCAGCACGTCTCCGTGGATACGCGGGGCGGCTCCCATCTCTGGAAGAATTGGCGCGTTTTCGCCGATTGCTGGATTCATCAGTCGAGATGAGAGAATTTGTTTAGAGAAGTGATGCGACTTGTTGTGTTGCCACGGAATGATATGACCCCGCGGAAAGCAGGAAACAAAAGTCTTATGCATAAGGAAAGGTGGATAGTGTTAAGCGTCCTTGATCAGTCGTGATCCGCGCACGCACTAGTGTCAGTGAGGAATCGTTGGATTGGTTCGAGGTCAGGAACTAGGGCGCAAGGGAGGTGTGGGTGCAAATCCAGGTGTTGACGTATCTGGAGGATCATTTGGCCGGGGCTTGAATAGGAGTGATGATATGAAGGTGAATGACAAGGGGTAATCGTCCTGGGTAGTTTAAAAAGAGGCCATACTTGGTCTCGAGCCGGGACAAGATGGTTTGCTTCTTGTTGCATTACATCAATACGCCTGTTCCCTGCATCTTAATCCCGTAGTCCGGCCAAGATGGGAGACGTTTCTATCCTTGACAGCAGAACTGATCATGACACCCGCAACGCCTCATCATTTGATGTTGAAGAGGTCCTGGAGCAGCTCACTACTGCTGAGAAGATTGATCTACTGTCAGGTGAGCCCCCTCTTTCATTTTGAACACTGGACAAGATCCACGTTCTATGCTATACATGATAACTAACCATCTCTCGTCTCTAGGTGTTGACTTTTGGCACACCAAGGCCATTCCCAGACTCCACATTCCCTCCATTCGAATGTCCGACGGCCCTAATGGAGTGAGAGGCACTCGCTTCTTCAACGGTACCCCTGCGGCCTGTCTGCCCTGCGGTACGGGTCTGGCAGCCACGTGGAACACTGAGCTCTTACAAAAGGCTGGTTCATTAATGGGCAACGAGGCCAGAGCCAAAGGCGTACATGTGCTCCTTGGCCCGACTGTCAATATGCAGAGAAGTCCTCTTGGTGGCCGAGCCTTCGAATCCTTCTCTGAGGATCCCGTTCTCTCGGGTAAATGCGCTGCATCCGTGATCAAGGGCATTGAGGAGACGGGAGTCGTTGCTTCGATCAAACATTTTGTGGCCAACGACCAGGAGCATGAGCGAATGGCTGTTGGTTCGATAGTGACCGAACGTGCTCTTCGCGAGATTTACGCTCTTCCTTTTCAAATCGCTGTTCGGGATGCAAACCCCGGATCGTTTATGACCGCATATAACAAGGTCAACGGAACACATGCTAGTGACAATCAAGACATGATTGAGAAGATTGTTAGGAAGGAATGGGGCTGGCAAGGCTTTGTCACAAGCGACTGGTAAGCCATCATGTCCTTGAGAAGATGGGAAATTGTCTGGATTACTTACAGTCATGGCAGGTATGGAACATATTCGACCGTTGAGTCACTAGAGGCAGGTCTCGACATCGAAATGCCAGGCCCAACACGTTGGCGCGGTCAAATGCTCCTGCACGCTGTTATGTCTCGGAAGATCCATATAGAGACAGTCAACGAACGAGTGCGACAGATGCTGCGGCTTGTTAAGCGTGCTCTGGGATCTGGTATCCCCGAGAACGCTCCCGAGGAACCCAGCAATACACCAGAAACTGCTGCTCTTTTGAGAAAGGTTGCTGGAGAAGCAATTGTACTGCTCAAGAACACAGGCAATGTGCTGCCATTCGACAAAAAGAAGACTGTAGGCATGACTGGATTGCCGTTTGCAGCACTATGTACTCACAATGAATAGGTCGCCGTTATTGGGCCCAACGCCAGAACTACCGCGTACTGCGGAGGCGGTTCGGCCACCTTGCGGCCTTATTACACTGTCTCGCCATTGGACGGCATCTCAGCCCAAGCAGACGACGTGCGCTACTCTGTCGGCTGCTACGCACATAAGATGCTGCCTCTTCTTGGCCCCTGGCTCAAGACAGCCGACGGCAAACTCGGTGTCAGTTTTACTGCCTACACCTCTCCTGACAGCAACAAGGACCGGGAGCCGGTCCACACTATCCACCTTGAGGAAACAGACATGTACTTTGCCGACTACTACCACCCCAAAATTACGGAGGACTTCTGGTGGGGTGAGATCGAAGCCTACTATGAGGCCGAGGAGACGTGCGATTTCCAGTTTGGTCTCACCGTCTTTGGAACAGCCCGACTGTACGTAGACGACGAGCTCGTTGTCGATAATGAGACTGTTCAGCGACCGGGGGGAAGTTTCTTCAATGTCGGCACCGTCGAAGAGACTGGTGTTAAGCGGGTTGTGGCAGGGCAGACGTACAAGATCAAGGCTATCTTTGCCAGCGGCGCTGCTTCAAAGCTCAGCGATAATGAGGGTGTTGTGTCCTATGGAAGTGGTGGTATACGTATCGGCGGAGCTAAGGTCATTCACCAAGATGAGGAGATTCAAAAGGCCGTCGAGCTGGCAATGTCGGTTGACCAGGTCGTCCTCTGCGTTGGTCTCAACTCGGATTTTGAGCAGGAAGGCCATGACCGGCAGCACATGGACCTGCCGGGCCACACTGACCGATTAGTCGCTGCTGTGGCCAAGGCCAACCCCCGTACCGTGGTGGTTGTCCAATCCGGATCCCCTGTTGCTATGCCTTGGGCTGCTTCGGTGGCCGGTGTACTACAGGCGTGGTACGGCGGAAACGAAACTGGCAATGCGATTGCCGACGTCCTCTTTGGCAATGTTAACCCTTCAGGAAAGCTGACGTTGTCGTTCCCTTTGCGATTGGAGGACAATCCAGCTTTCTTAAATTACCGGTCCGAGAACGGTCGTGTTCTCTACGGAGAAGATGTGTATGTGGGATACCGTTACTATGAAACTGCCAAAAGACCTGTCTTGTGGTCTTTTGGATCTGGTCTATCGTATACGACGTTTTCTCTCAGTGCCTTGAAACTGCAGCAGAAGACGCAAGAAAGAGGGAAGACGCTCTCGGTCAGCGTCAAGCTAGAAAACACTGGCAACGTTGATGGTGCGGAAGTGGTGCAGGTTTACATTTCACAGCGGAACCCTTCGATCAAGCGTCCTGTCAAGGAACTCAAGGGATTTGCGAAACAGTTCTTAAGAGCGGGCGAGTCAGCTGTTGTCGAGATTCTCATTGATCGAAAGTATGCCACAAGCTTCTGGGATGAGAGTCGCCACCGCTGGATCGAGGAGCGAGGAACGTACGACGTCTTTGTTGGAACGTCAAGTGAGGATATTCCCTTAAGGGGTGCATTTGAGGTTGATGCAACGATATGGTGGTCTGGGTTGTAGAGCGATAAGAGGGAGTATAGATGCATATACAATGTTGCCATGAAACTAGCATTGATTCTTGCAGTAACCCTGACTTGAAAATCAGGATGCCAGTAATGCTGATCTGAAGGCTGAGAGATATGAAGCCTGAGCCAGCCAACGCCAACCCAGCTAACATGCGCATCACTTTCAATTATGGGGAATCTCGCTGCAATAAGTTAATCAAATGCCTGAATGCTACTAAGATGTACGATGGGCTATGCAATTCCTGCTCCAGACCCTGTGAATCCTGTTAGAAATGTCCGGTCTATATGCTAAGGAATTCACTGCTAGATTTTCAACCAACACAAGAGTATAAATGACATTGAAAGTCAATGATATCCAACGTCTTGCTTCACCTAATCTTGTCGACCATCTGATCTTCATCCACTTCATTGCCAAAATTCATCAACCATGGCCCGGAAATCTGTCATAAGACAACTGGCTTCTGGCTCTCCTCTTGCTACTTTCACCTACAGTAGCTGCAATCCCTAACACAGCAGCCAAGGTTCACCCTCGCCAATTCTCCAACATTCCGGGCGAGGCTCCCTTCTCGGGATACGATGGGTGCACACCTGAGAAGATTCGAGAGAGGCTCGGGCAGATGTCGTGACGCTTGTCAACACACGTCAAGACTTTTTTCTAGTCCACACGCCAGAGGTGAGAATTTTTGGCGAAGATATTGGTTCGAGATTAACCGATATGGCCCTCATAGAGAGTATGAATTCTTCTTCGGAACTTGGTAGCTTCATGCTTACTCAATGATAGCCATTTTTAATAACATCCAAGAACTAGACGGCTCCGGGCGAAAGATTCGCATGGGATGCAAAGATATTTACCAAGGCCACAGAAGCAAGAATCAACAGGTTACATGCACGAATCAAATCACTTCGGTGAACGGCGTTCTTGGTGGCTATGCATTCTCATATGGCCCAATTTACGAGGAGTCAACCATCGTTCTCTGCTCAATCTTTTTCTCACCAGGAACAAAACAGCTGGGAGAATTGGTGGATGACCTCCGAAAACGTTCCCATGACGATCAGAAGAACCCGCTCAAGATGGTTGGCAATGCCAAGGCATTGCTACATGAACTTACTCATCTTCCAGTTATAGAGGGTCAAATAGAAAACAATGGTGAGTAGTTGTCCTGACAGTCGCATGTCTGATAGCCAAATTACTAACCTACTGTAGTTGTTGTTATCGACCAACTTTACCAACCAGATGGCGTGGGTAACCAGAAAGCTTATGGTATCAGATGGGTAGAGAAACTCGCGGCCAATAAGCGACAACAAGACCGTACGCATTTGAATGGTGAGCATGCTCCGTCACCCAACCTCTGTGATTCTGTCAAAAGCTAACATTATGTTCCCCTTGTAGCCGATTCTTACGCATGGTATGCGAGCGAGAAGTACTTTGAGACCATGTTTGGCACCCCCAACGTCAGTTTGAGACCAAGAGAGGGAGAGAGCGAGACGGATGATGGGGCTCACAGAAGGCCGCTCCCGCAGGTCCTACCAAGGCTGTCAATATCATCCTCGAGAACTACCGTCGCGGAGTACCAGGCGATGATGACTTCGAAAACACGATGAACTGACGTTTCTATTTCGAGTATTTTTGAACTGCATCCCAGTGCAAGAGTGATCCGGCTATCCAGTCCCAGCCGATGTGTCCATCGCCGTGTTTTCCGTCTTGTCCCTGAGAGATCCGCAGTTCTCTTATGGTCCATTCGATATCGAAACACAGGATGACGACTGTCAGTACAAAAACAACGGTGAGGGAAATCCAGGCGCTGTATGGTGTGGGGATCAGGAGCATGGCTGCAGGGAGCATCAAGAGAGGCAATCACCTCAGTATTGCCGCAATCTTGGAGATGGTGCCACGACTCAACACGTTCGCATGGTTGTCTGCGAGTGGTAGTACATTTTCTGTATATATGTACCGTCCCAAGTCTGGGTGGTGGGTTATATATTTCATCGTGTTGAGTCTTTTAGTTCTATAGGATAGTCTTCCTCCTCTCATTTTCCCTTCTTGTTTACGTTGAAATTTTGCTTTCGTTCGGGTAATAGCCGTACTCAGTTCTGGCACAAACCTCCGAGACCGAGCTTTTAGAGAGTTGCCTCCTACTGAGCTCTGCGCTGTTCCCATAGTCCCCTTTTTGAAGGAGGAAATGGTCATACCTGCTTTCTTCAATGGAGCATATCGGTCGATGTCATCTAAACACCCAATTGTGAAGGCCGAACTCACTTCTTATCAACGACTTGCGACAAGTTCGCCGATGCCCCTTTCGCTTCCAGAGCACCCACCTCACCGTCCTCAGAGCCATCCCCGGAGCCATTACCCTCCGTTTCTGCCAGACGCATCTCTAGATCAGGGTGCTTCACCTTCCACCTTTTCATGTACCATACTCCACCCATCAGAATTGCCCACATGGTGAACTCAAACGCCGTTGCAGCCGGGTACCCGTGTGGAAACCGTGGCGCCTCGACCGTGGGAAATGTAAAGAGCGGAATCCAGATTTGGTTGCAGAAACCCAACGTCATCATGGACGAGATGATGAGTCCTCGCTCTCCATAGTTCTCCTTCAGCGTCGAGTTGACCCAAGAATAAAGAATGGGTGATGCCATCCCCGAAAAGCCACCGAAATAGAAGGCAGCAAACTTAAGACCATCGGGAACGTTCCAAACGGCTAGAACTATGCATGCGAAGAAGACAAAGGACGCTTGGAATGTCCAGAGCCCTCGAAGACTAAGGCAACCAGCGAGTGTCGTGCCAAGCCATGAAGAAATGGCTTTGAGAAGGTCGATAAACGTAGGGAGGATGTTGACAAGCTCAATCGAATAGCCAGCATCTCGGAGCCAAAGGGCCATGTAGCCGGTCTAGAATATGGCAGAGTCAGTAAAAACATGTTCTCTTTTGGTTGTGCTAGAAAATACTTACCCAGTATTGCGCCTGGCAAAGGAAGATGTAGGTCGATACGCAGATCCACCACATGGGACGGCGCAAAGTGTACTTGAATGTTTTCCAGGTGATGCCCTCCTTCTCGACTGTCGGTATGCGCTTGACGGCAAGAGCATGCTCTTCTTCAGTCATGTACCACCTCCTTGGAGAGGTTGGCAGACCAGGCCAAACGACAAATCCGACAAAGGCCAAAGGTAGGGTGATGATACCCTGGACGATAAAGAGCCAACGCCATCCAGCTCTTCCATAGACACCATCAAGATTTCGATATGTGGCGGCCTGGAGGTATCCTGAGAACATGGAACCAACCGAGTTGCCCATGAACCACACACCTGCTCTCTTGAAGAGCTCTTCATTCTTGAACCACGAGCCGACTTGATGAAACACATGTCAGCCATTGTAAGCTTATAGGCTAACGTCCTGATTTGATCATAACCTCAGCGATGGGAAAACTTACGAATAAGGTGGGTACCGCCAAACGAACTGGCTTCGAGGAAACCAGTCAACGCTCTCAAAATGTAGAGGTGCCAGCTATGTTGTATCTCCGACTGGCAAAAGGCAATGATGGCCCAGAGTATCTGAAGTGATGGAAGTAAGAATGGCGCCCTATTGTGGTCAGCGTTGGTAATTCTTGTCGTATGTGCATTAAGGCAACTGCTCATTCAACTTACAGCTTGCCTTTTGTCTGCAGCGTCATGAGCGGAATCTGACCGCAGACATAGGCTGTGTTATCTGCACACACACATTATCAAGTCAGACATATCACTGTGAGTTGTAACAAGTGAAGTGGGACATACAAGCTACAACATAGTAGTTCAACTCATTCCCATAAGAATGGAGGTCCTCCTTCATGCCAGAGACGTATGCATTGGTAATGTTTTGCTGTCCGAGGAACTGGGATTAAGTGGTAAGCAGAAAATTGCAGCCTGTCAATGTCTAGGGGGACCAACTCGGCAAAAGACTTGTCAATATTAGCAACCACTAGGCTATTTATTGGATGAGAAGCTCGTTGAACTTACAACTCAGACATCCAAAGATCAAGATGGCCAGGTCTAGCTTTCGGAGAAGTTTTCTCTCTTCTTTAGGATAGTGAGAAGCTGTTTGATTGTTAGTCAAGATTGGAAGAGAATAATTACTTTTGGCTGATCGACATACGGTACCAGTCAAAGACAGATATGACCACTGCCCCGACCTTGTTCTTTTTCACAGTTGAAATGACACCCATTTTATGAAGTTGCGTAGAACGTTGAGCGAGGAGCCTTGCGGTGACAGGGCTGGGTGTGAAGGTGTAACTGTGGTTGGAAGAGAGAGACCTTATGATTCTCAACCACTCTCACACTTATGCCTTGTCGCCTCCATATCAAACATTTTTTTCATTCAAAATCTCGCATGAAGGCACAAACATGGCGAGCTTGTTCGCCTAGACCGTGTACCCACAGCGAATATCACATAGCGGCAAACATTTTCCGTCCTCGACTATTCATCTCCAGCCTGGGCGATCGAGCGTGGGGGAGGAACATAACAGGATAAGCTACAACATCAAACAATATGGCAGCTTGCCAGTAGATTAGTAACGCTAATATCGGTAGGAGTACGGTGGAACTCGATGCGATGCCAGAATTATCATTCGGGAATCGTATTCCTGGATTAAACGCCATCGACATTCAAATGGCGAGATCTCCCCGCTCCAAGCACTACCACCTCATGAGCCAACAACAGATGATCCTTTATAAAGTTGCGGGGAACACAACGGGTTTTACGTCGATTGCGATATCTTGGGAGCGCATAACGCAACATGGATCGACACTTTTCAAGATAAGAACAGTTATTGACACTGAGCCAGGCCCCCCAAGGACATTGCTACATTCTGCGGGGAAGAGGAGGCGATGCAGATAAACGCCGCACTGATTACTGAGAGCTCATACTCCCAATGATATAAGTATAGTACAGGGTACTGTTTATCGTCAAGATCATAGAGTATTGTAACCCTGCGCCAAACGGTCCATAGTATCACCACAAGCCAGGCACATCACAATCACCATGCCTTCCGCGACACAGCTTTACCAATACAACCATGTCCGCGAGACGGAAGAGAATCTCGATTGGGCGGACTGTAAGCTCTAATTTTACCTCCTGTCTATCCCTCCCAAGTCCCTGTTCCTGACGTGCGTATTCAAGTGCCAACTATCGACCTCTCCCTGTACGGCACCGACGAGGGTAACGCCACCCTCTCCAATACCCTCATCGAGGCGATACGAACAAAGGGCTTTTTCTATGTGACCAACTTTGGCATCCCACAGGAAGAAGTTGACACCCAGTTTGCTCTCGGCCAACAGTTCTATGAACTCCCGCTTGAAGAAAAGCTCAAGTACCAACCGAACCTCGATGCCGGCGACTACAATGGCTATCGACCTGCCGGTAGACGTTTGCTAAGTGGAGGTATCAAGGATAAAACAGAGGTTTGGAATATGGCCAGTAAGTTCACGTAGTATTACCTCTGGTGGCTTGATACCAATCTGATAAGGGCTCTTCTGATGTGACGCAGCTAACGATGGCCACATCACCCAGCCACTTCCTGATCTTCTGCAAAAGAACAAGGGCTTGATCGAAAACTTCGCCAAAGACCTACACGACAAGGTTCTTGACCCGCTTCTGCATCTGATCGCGCTGGCCCTGGAACTGCCTCCCGACTTCTTCACAAAACTCCATCAATGGAATGTTCATGATGAGTCTCACTTGCGGTACATGAAGTATTCAAAGTTCACTCCAGAGGAACTCGAGAAGCTGAGTGATGGCTTATGGTCACTGGGACATACTGATCTCGGAACCATCACTCTCCTCTTCCGCCAGCCTGTGGCAGCACTCCAAATCAAGGACCATAAAACCGGCGAGTGGAAGTGGGCTAAGCCACTGGACGGCAGCCTCACTGTCAACACATGTGATGCACTGAGCTTCCTAACCGGCGGCTATATCAAGTCGACAGTACACCGAGTAAGTATTAAACCCAACCTGGGACGGGTAATGGATGTAAAGAGGCAGCGAGACTGACAATGACTATCTGTACAGGTCTCGGCACCCCCCAAGGACCAGCAACATGTTGACCGTCTCGGTTTACTGTACTTTGCACGACCCCAGAACGATCTTGTGCTGAACACGATAGATTCACCAGTTCTCAAACGCGCGGGGGCCACGAAGAACGAGTTCGAGTCAGGAGGGTATAAGGTGCCGACTATGGGCGAGTTCACCACTCTGAAACAGACGTGGCAGCAACGTAAAGGCAAGGCGTATAAGGAGGAGGATGGTGCGGAGATTCTGCCTGGGTTCAAGGGCCAGTACCATTCATGAAGTAATCATCTATTGATATCGGTTTCTTGCTACCTCGTTACCTGTTTTAACATATACTATTGATTATATTCGTCTTCACATATGTGACCCATTATGACTACTACTTGTCTTCGATATTAGTATAGCTACTGTGCTATCGCCAGCTAATACCAACACTTGTACCGATATCTGATACATTTGGTCTGGATGAGTTGAAGAAACACTATGTTATTGACAGTCGCTTAAAACCAATTCAGTACGTTTGATATCTACACCTGTAACTCTCGATATCTTACTTTTGCCATGTGGCTATAATTTGTATTCCGCTCATGAGTAATGCTGTTCATCCCCCCCTCTTGCAGGCCTCCTCAACTTTGTGCCCTTTACTGTTAGTGGGTTTGACTCTTGCATTTAATATCATGATATCTTTCCCCTTGTCGTCCTATCTTTTTCGCCATACGGTTGGTTCCGCGTTACTGTTCACTACGAAACACACATATGGCAGCTTATAAGTTGTCCTGGTACTTAAAACCCAATGCCCTACACTAGTTACATATGCTAACTAATACTAAAATCAGCAGCACATATCATTATGGCTTCAGGCTTCAGCTCGGTACTTCGAACGACCAAGCCCTTCCGGCAAAGAATGGGTGGCTGCTGGTCTTACAACGCGGTCAAACTTCCTATCAATGCCCAACTTGTCCTTACTACCGGCCAGGCTGACATCGACCTCAAAAGAAGAAAGCTCGTCGAGTCATCGCCGGAAACCCAGAAAGAGGCCTGCTTTGATTGTCCGATAGATTTGTAGTTGTCCAATATTGAGAATGGAATAATATCCAAGTCAACGAAATCGGTTTCATTTATCCATGTTTATTCACTGGCGGTTTCTCCAGGCTGTTGCTGAAGAGCTTTATCATTCTGATAAACACTCACGTTCACTCATGATCAATGCAAGAACGAAATAACCTGGCATCGAAGGAAATCAAGATGCTACACTCACTCCGAGTAACCACAAGACCAAAGCCATGAGCATTTATCTTCCATACTTCAACATATCTTCGATCAGTAATGCACCGACTTGGGTAATAATGTGGTGCATCAAGGTCAAGACCCTCAACATACAATTTTCAAGTCATCAAATTGCAGACAACCGATGCTGGCGATGCAAAAATGAGTGGCATTTATATCTATTATTTATTCTTCACAGCCTGGTTAATGTCGAACACCTTCAATCATTACTCCTTAACAGGTCAAGAGGTGATATTTACTTGGCTACATTATGTGTCGTGTCATAGGTTATCATGCCGATTTCCAAGCTTGAACGCTTCTTTCACTGATAGAATGGATTTCTTCCTCTATAACGTCCTGAACTGTCTTCTCATAGGAGATATTGGAAAGCACACGACTTGCCAAACCACTCCGCTTTCAGGCAATGCTGGTGAAGATTGGCGACGTAGTGTTCAACTGTGTCCAGTGGAATGATGAGAGAGACTCCAGACCAATGGGAGGGTTTTACCGAGTAAGAACACCGGAGTCAGAATCCAAACGCATTCTCCGACATATCAAACCCATCCAGGGGTATGGAATAGGATGATAATAACAGCAAAGGGATAAACTCTCGCTCTATGTAAGTAAGCATAGCTTGCAACGTTGGAGATTGGTTAGTGTATCTGCCCGTTTTTGCATTGTAATCAGCATTAAATTAAGATATAAACCCTGGTCTATAATCCTTTAACACTTGTGGCACTGTTCCCTTTATTAAATTCAAAAAGTCATCGAACGAATGGTATCGAAATGCAGAGAGCTCATCAAGGTCTATGATGCTACATTATCGGCCCTAGCAGGTAATCATTGATTGCTGGATATGAGGGCGGGGTGACACGATGTCAAGCGAGGCGCCAGACAAGGTTGGCTGTGCCATATCACATCCGGGGGCAGGGATAAGAATAAGACTACAACACTGTAGACTAGCCCGTGCGTGCGGTGCATTCGAGTGGATTACATGGATACACGGCTGAATGAGAATCCGTGTTGGTTTCCGCAAACTAGGCATTCGTAAGAGGAGAATGGGACGATCAGGCTGATCCCTGGATGAATTTTTTTTACACAGTCTAGAGATGTCGTCTGTTGCGCTGGTACATTAGTCAAATCCATGGCTATGTGCGGCAATACTTACGTGACGATAGCTTGATTACATCGACTTGAGGGGACATGAAGGTGTTGCCCTTGAGCAGCATACCAATAAATCATCGTGTCAACTAACTTACTGGCACCATTTCATGCCCTTCAGCGCACCTGTTTATGGATGCAAAACAATGCCTGATTGATAGAACAGTAGCATAGCAGTAATCTAAGGTAGAGAACCTGTCAACCTGTCAGCCTCAGACCAGGCAATAGAACCACTGTTTTATGTTCCACTCAGCCGAGAACTTTAAACCCCTGGCATTGGCAACGCGGCATCGGCCGAGTTTCAGCTCCGTGACACCTGTCAGACCTCCCATAGTTAACATAGTGTCCAGAGGCTAGTGTCGGCTGACAGGTGGGATAGATGAACAGACGAGCCTTCGCATGATGCTTGAAGCTGAATACTAAAGTTGTGATGTTATATGGAATCCAACTGATTCGACTACTGACAATGGCCTTTCGTTCGTCTGCGACAGAGATTCCTAGTAAATTTCAACGATCGGAATCTTTTCGCAGGCATATCAACTAGAACAACTTCCATCCAGATACTCATCCTTGACAAAGCTTCTGTCATGTGGATGAAAGCCAAGCCACTGTTTTACCATCCCAATAGTTAAAGCCAGGGCTTTCCCACTCATTTAGTATGACAAATATTCCAATACTACTCTGTACTCTCCTCGGGCTTCTAACAAAGACCGGGCGACTCCATTTAGACTTCACAATAGGCTTAAACCAGACTACAAGGATATCAAATAGGTCACACGGCAATTGTAGAAGAATGCGATAACGCGAGTCAGCGAGATTATCATTATGCAATACTCCAATCTTCTGAAACGTGAATGCCATGAGTCGGCGCGTCTATTGGACGGACAAAGCCGTTCGGGTATGATCAGCAAGGAACAGGCATTTGAAGAAGATACCAAAATAGGCAAGACCTTGTCTCCAGACAGGGACGCGATAGTCTGTCACTACTCTACAAGTTGGAGAACTGAAGCATTTTGAGAACTACAGCAAGTTATCGAACTTGAATATATAACATGGCCTTGCTTTTGCTCTCCGTCAGGTCGAACTGTCCTAGATTCTTCAGTTCTTCATTCTGTTTCCTACTCTTCACTCTCTCTTCACATTGCTGTTCTTCTTCTTCTTCTTCTTCTTCTTCTTCTTCTTCTTCTTCTTCTTCTTCTTCTTCTTCTTCTTCTTCTTCTTCTTCTTCTTCTTCTTCTTCTTCTTCTTCTTCTTCTTCTTCTTCTTCTTCTTCTTCTTCTTCTTCTTCTTCTTCTTCTTCTCTTTCCGGCAACTTCCTGTCCTTACTTCGTCGCGTCTAGGCCGGTCCTTTCTGCTCACATCATATCTACTCATCTATAAATCAGTTACAATGCGGTCGTCTCAGTTCATAGCCCTTGCACTTGGCCTCGCCCACTCCGTTGTTTCAACTCCAGTTCCCCAGTCCGGAGGCAGCTCCAGCTGTCCCTCGGAACCCTTGACTGAAGAGACATGGTCCAGTCTCGACATCGATGGGTTTCTCGATGACTTTGCGAGCACCACCAATATTACATCGGCTACGTCTAGCATTCAAGGCCTTGCAAGTGCTTTTGGGGCCCCCAACTTCTTTTGGTGAGTAAGCTCAAACAGCTGCTTGGTCTGAGGATCGTCTAACATGGACAGTGGTATTGATCAATTCTGTAATGCCGGTCAGCCTTGTTTACCAATCCAACTACCCGCCTGGTTAGTCTCGTCCTTCCCGATAAACATGGCTTCCATCTAACGAGAATAGGTACGCCATGGTAGCTATCCAGAACTGGAACAGCTATATGAATTCGGTCAACACGGCCATCAATTTCGCCTCCAGTATCATGAGTCTGACCCTACCTGGAATCGTCAACGATTTCTACTCTGACCCCAAGGACGATGTGACCGACATGAAGAGAATCTACAGCGTTTTCACCACGATTTTGGGCGTTGTACCTTTTACTGGCACGATTAGCACTGCTGTAAGTACAGTATCGCAAGGTATCAACTTCATCACCGGCCAGATCCATCCGCCTGAGCCAATCGACAGGTTCTTCGCCTGGTCCAACATCGCCGGATCCATGGCCAGCATTGTCAGCGATTACCACGCTGCTACCCTCAAGGCCTTCGAAACAACCCTTGATGCGACCGTTACCGATCCCACAGGCATCTTCCCTGCCATCAAGGGTGGCAGGTTCCTGGGTGTCAGCCGTAACTTCACCCAGGCCCAGCTGCAGAGCGCCGTCACAGAATCGATCAAGATACGAAGCATTTCTCTTGTTCTTCAAGCTCAGAATATTTTCGTCAGCCGCATCAGCAATGCCGAGTACTGCGAGGAGACTGAATCAACGACTTGCATCACCGAAGCTGACGGAAGCCTGTCTAATTACAACCTCCTCAAAGTCGTTGACGACATCGCTGCTGAATTCCAATGGGATATTGGCAGAACACTGACGGAAAAGTACGGCATCTCCAAGGATCGATTCTTGAAGGAAACGGTGGCATGCTACGAGGCCAACAACCGACAACAGCTTACGGATCCCTTCGAGACGGGAGTCGCTCTTGACCCCAACACACAGTGCCTCTTCAATGTGGTAGTTTGTTTGACGGATGCAAAGGTGCCCAAGGGCACTATAGTTCAGGATTGTCGACAAGGTGGTGCCCCATTGTAA
>JABGLY010000043.1:0-89407 GCA_013623525.1 Fusarium dimerum
CCTCTCCCCGCATCCTACGTTCCCCCTCCCTCGGCTGTTCCCAGTTCGTCAATATACGTAGGGCTTACTTTTGCCATCTCTGCTTCTATCATCTTATTCCTACCATTAAGATTACTGGTGTAATCATTTAGACGTTTATTCGTGACCTTGACTCAGGCAGTGAGTTCTGGATAGTCATGTTCAAAGGTTGCTGACGTTGGATCCCGTTCAAAGATGTGAGACGAAGGCCGGGAAGTCCTTTTCTCCATCTCGGTAAGAACAAAACGACTAGATTTGTGCGTGTATATATCAACCAGGCCAGGTCAGCAAGATGGATTGGCTATCCAGATATTACGGCCTGTCGACCATGGCGTTTCCGAAATTCGCACAGCTTCCCACCGAGCTTCAGATTCATATCTGGGAGACATTCTTTACCACTCCCGCAATGCACATCTTTGACATGTGCTATCCCACGAGGAACGGCAACGCACGCATAGAGAAAGCGCTTGGGAATGATGAGACCATGACAAAGTACAAGACGAAGGTCTTCCTCGAGAGGTTGAACGAAACTGATCCGAGCATGTACCATTTTATATCTTCACTGCGTCTGGTATCCGAAGTCGCTACGAAAGTTGCGCAGACTATCTTGTCGAGGCAAGGAGAGACGACTGTTTACTTCCCTAGCCAGACACAGACCCTCAGCATCCCTGCCTCTGATGTCCTCTTCCTGCGGTTCCGCCCCAGGCTACAAAACCATTCCGAACTTGCCGCCGAGATTCTCTATTACCCATCACCCATAAAGGAGGTCCTTGAGAGCGACTGGTCACCTGAAGTGGCCAAAACCTTGTACAGCGCACAGAGGATCGCGTTGGACGTGACGGAGACGTGGTCGGCGGGCCTTAGTATGGAGTTTGGGAGTGATGAGGTAGCGTATTTTGCATGTACGGTGCAAAAGGGGCTGGAGGTGTTATATCTGGTGGACGATTGCACGGGGCGATGCGACTATTGTGGGAGAAAGGGTCTGAATGCCGATAATTTGTGTACGAGGGGAAGTCTTTGGAGCAAGCTGCAGTTAGGCAACGAGGATAGAGAGGCGGATGTGATACAAGCTGTAGGAAGGCGGTATGTAGAGGTGTATGACCTAGAGAAACTAGGCTGGGATGAGCAACACCCTTCATATCTGTTTGCGTGGATGATGCTGACTGCGATACAAAGTCAGCAGTATGGTGCAGATAAAGGGAAGTTTCAAGGTGTGAGGGTGTTGGTGGTACAGGAGGACCAGGCATGAGCTGAATGATAAATACACTGAGAGTCATCACAAACACAAACAAAGAGTCTTCACATTCAAGAGGTGCAGAATCGTAATGAACCAAGGACAATGCCCGCTTGACTTTTGCCGGGATATACCAAAACGCCATACATGCCTGCCACCGTCGTACACTATTAAAATCTGTTCATATTAGTTTGTTGTCTCTCAAGCTGTAGGACTCGTAGCACTCACCTGATCTCATACGACCCTGCCCTCGTCATGTAGCGCACCCACTTTACGCTGGAATAGTTGCTCTTCTCAAACACTTTCAGATACCGCACCAACAAGCCCGAGCTTGTAAACATGAGCAAGCTAAAGTTCAAACTCAACGGGGGCCTGCTCCAGGCCCTCTGGTTTGTCATGCTAGTAAGATGAGCCTCCGCGCTGAGGACGTACTCGGACTGGCCAGTGAATCTGCCAATCTTCCAGACAATGTTGTTCTCACTAGGTTCGTACTTGGCCTTGCCCTGAGTGCAACGCTCGGTGATTTTGGCCGTGTTGAGAGGAGTAGGAATCTTCACCACGACATTTGTGGCAAAGAGCTTGGAGCCAAAGTTGGCCTTGACGCCGATGCTGTACTCGACCTTTGAGCGACCGACCTCGTTGACGATGGCGTGAACCTTGAAGGGCAGGTTGACATTCTCAGTGGCTCGGTAGCGCATGAGCTCGAACTCTCCATCCGGGGGTACGAAACTGATGATGCGGTCGCTATCGAATTTGCCGAGCTTGACACATTGATGGAACTGACAGTCCTCCAGCGTCACACTGCCAGCAGCAGCCTTGGTCGCCTTGGTTCCCATCTTGTTTCCGCTTGGCAAGCTAAGAAGGCCATCATTGTCGAGAAGTAGTCGGTCATTGAGACCGAACTTGCACTCGGGAGTACCTGAAAGATAGGCGCGCATGACAATCTGACCAGTAACATCTGCTCTGAGGACGGCGCCAGTGGCAGACATGAGGAGGTTGACATCTTCAATAACATCGACAAAGGCCTCGTTCTTGCGGTACTTGACATCGGCCTTTCGCCATGAGAGAGCTCCTGTAGCCTGCATGGTAATCTTGGAAGTATCCTCTCGTCGAGACTCGGACTTTACGCCTTCCGTGGTGATGTACATTTTGAGGGTATCGGTCTCTGTGTTCTGCGGGTAACCGAAGTCGATAATTTCTAGCCGTGTTAGCCGGGTAAAGGTTTGTGTCGTGCGGACAAAACGTACCATCCAGGAGCTCATAGACCAGGACGAAATTGTTCTTGACGGCCTCCTCATCAAACTTGCCAAAGTACCCTCTACCGAGTTGAATCAGGCGGTAGAGGAACTCAAAGACCAGCGCAGCATTGGCGTTACTCTTGGTGATAGCGACGAGATAGATGTTTTCATGTTTGACATGGCTGAAAGTCGTGCTGCCGAGGGTAAGAATAGGCGATCGAACTTGAGCGTTGGAAATGACTTGAATGCGGAATACATCGGCGAGACGTGGTCGACAGTCGTTACGGAAAGCGCGGAAGATGAGGTTCTCTCCCTTTTGATTGAAGATGAGCACACCGGATAACATCGTCACGGTGATAAAGAGGGTATTGAGTGCGCGGCTTGCGCTTTGGGAGTGTTGGTCGAGAGATTGAAGATGGTCAAGGCAAGCGTCTCGCCCATTTCAATGCGACAGGGTCAAAGATAGGAGGTGCCATTAAGGACCCCATTCATTATGTTAGGTAGGCAGTCCATAGTGGGGGATTCTGCCAGGGAGCTCAAAAGCGGTGAGGGGAAATGGAGGCTTACCTCATCAACACGTGCTAGAATCCTTGCATAATGGGCAAGGTGGTAGGTACCGTACTGACTGTACGTGTATGTAGTGAGCGAAGAAGAAGAATTGAGATGAAAATGGACTGTCGAAAGCGACGATATCATGCACATGAATGGCCGGAAGATTTGGTCAATAATTGTGTTATATGTTAAAAAGTGAATTTGAGTCTTTGTATGCATAATTTGGTTAAAGTGGCTTTTTGTCAACGGTTTTCTCTCTATTTTTTTTTCTTTTATTTCAGCTACGTTTTCTCTCAGTACGTATGAATAGGCTCTGAGCAGAGAGATTAGGATTGTCATGATGGCAAGAAGAGAAAAGACAGCTACATACTTATTGGAACTACTAGTTCATGCTTAACCCCACCAGGTAAAATAAGAAAAAAAAAAGGAAGAATAAAAAAGAAAGAATAAAAAAAAAAAGGAACAGGAAAAGTAAACATGTCTGAATACCTACAAAGTAAGCATTTCATCTTGAAAACAATACGCCGTAATCAATCAAGGATGTCCTTGTTCTAGAAGCAACCAAGACCTGCTAATGGCTATAATTCAGTGGAGCTCAGGCCATGAGGACCTGGAGACTTGGCGCGTCCTGGGGCTGTCCTAGTGACGTTAATCACCACGCGTCATGCTGTGCCACCAAAGCAATTCCAAGCTTGCAATATAACGGCACTCTTCGCAATCATTGCTTCAAAGGCAATTCTCACCTGCTAAATCTAGCCCGTCTTGGGTTCACTATTGATTATTTCTCATTATATGTTGGAACCATGTCCTCGAAAGAGTTCCCTCAATCCTTTGTCCGTCCCTGGAAGGATCTCCTGAGTTCACATCAACAAGAACAGCAGGATGAATTCCCAAATCACTACGTCAATAACATCGACTCACTCATCACCACAAGCTCGCCTCAGACGCTGTATGTCGGAACAGGACACTCAATTTATACACGAGCATTAGTTCCTGCCATACTGAGTGCTAAGCGCTCCGTTCAACTCATCACCTGTTACTGGGCGGCATCACCATCTCTCGATGCTATCCGAGATGCTCTCCTGCAATTGGCCCTGACTCGCACACAATCCGATGTGAAAAGTACGCTCGATATTACTATCGGTTTCTCTTCTCGTGGATTGTTCCAAAAACTTTTCCATCCAGCTTCTCGCGAGGGTTATGTCTACCCTTCGTCTCAGTGGACCAAACTAGGCCTTCCCAGCGAGGATGTTTTGAAGCGCGCAAGGATAGATCTTACCGTCAAAAGTCTTTTCTTTACTCCTATAAGCGTGATGCATCCCAAATTCGTCATTGTGGATGGGTCAAGAGCTTGGATACCGAGCTGCAATGTGAGTTGGGAGAGGTGGTTTGAGGGATGTGTTGAGGTGGAAGGGGATATCGTGCAGAGATTGACGACATTCTACGAGAGAGTCTGGGGTGTGAACAAGAGTTCATATCAGCCCAGAACCGATGACAACGATTGGATCATGCAAGATGGACCTGAAATGCAGACCAACTCGAGAGACGAGAATGATGAGACATCAGCAACACAGTCCATCAAGTTTCCAACCTCACAACCAGTCCCGACCATCTTTCTACCATCATCTCACCACCGCAACCCCAGGTTCAGCTTGTTTCCGTTCCTCTCACAAACTGACCCCCCAATGACGCCCTTAAATGCCGCTCTTCTCACCCTCTTTGCCAATGCTCAGCGACAAATCACCATCCTCACTCCCAACGTTACCTCATGGCCTGTTGTTGAAGCTCTCCTCGATGCTCTTGAACGCGGAGTCGATGTGCAGATCCGAACAAGTAAAGGCATGATGCTTATCGAGCAGCTTGTCACAGCTGGAACGACAACATCCTGGTGCCTACGTAAGTTCATCCAGAGATACAAGGCACTGGTTGACCGACGACGTCCTACCGATCCGGAAGCTCAGGTGATCCGACCAGGAAAGTTGGAGATTCTTTATTACAAGGCTCTTGATGCGCGAATCCAAGAAGAGGATGAACCTGTTGTTTCGCACTTCAAGATGACACTGGTTGATGATGAGTATCTTGTGTTGGGATCAGGTAACATGGATAGAGCCAGTTGGTGGACGAGTCAGGAGATTGGCATTCTGTTCTACGTACCCAACTTTCAGGGACAGCGACTATGGAACAACGTTCTTGAAAGACGCACAGAGGTTCTTTATAGGTCAACAGGGGATCATTAAATCATCGCTTATTCTATCTATTCGAGTCCATCTCCTTTATCTGCGTCCTCAGGTCTAACCCTCCCTAGCCTTGATCTGCTTGAACACCTCGACAAAGTTGGCTGGTTCATTTGCACCTTCTAATTCGTACTTGTCCTGGATTAAATAATGCGGAACACCCGAGATGCCTTTAAGTCTTGCCTCGGTGGCTAGCTTATCCACCACTGGTCCGTACTCATCGCTCTCGACGATAGACTTTTGGAAGTCCTCAGCTGGAATGCCTGACTGGACAGCGACTTCCTTGAGAGTGTTGTAGTCGGTGATATCCTTCTCTTGCTCAAAGTACGCCGCGAACAAGCCATCGAGAGCCTTGGACTCAGCGTCCTGGCCGTACTTCTTGGCAAGCTGCACCAATCGATGCGAGTCTCTTGAGTTGCCCGTGCGTCCGCCAAACTTGAAGTTGATGCCGACAGATTCACCGATGGCCTTCATCCTAGCGTGCATCTGCTGTGCGCGGGCGGCGCCGAATTTCTCGGCGTAGAATTGCTCCTTGGATCGGCTTGAGGCGGGACCCTTGGGCCAGTCGGGCATGAGCTGGAAGGGCTTATAGCTCACTTCGAAGGTGTCGCCTGAGTCGGGGTAGGTCTTTTTCCAGAGAGCAAGGGCGGACTGGAGATTTTTGCGACCCACGTAGCACCATGGACAGACTGTGTCTGAGGTGACGGTGATTCTGAACTTGGTCATTGTGTCTTTGAGGGTTGATGTATAGTGAGTGTGTTTGTTGAGGATGACTTGTTGAAGGGAAGTGATAGACGAAGAGATTAGAGGATTTCTTCACGAAAGTTGACAGCCTGGAATTATATATTTTTCAGTCTGAGGGATGGGATGGGATATATATTCTTCGCCGCATTACAGATTACTACAGGGCCTCGGTTTCTAGATATATCTGCTGCTAACGTAATCACCTTTGTAACCCGCGAAGCTAAGCGGGATACCGAGGGGAGTGGGGCCGAAAATCCGGACGAAATGGCGAAAAAAACATGGCGAAAGGCGATTTATGATACAAAATTACGAGTGATGGCAGAGATTTGTTGCATCAGAATTTGGCTGATTTTCCCTCCCTTATCTAGTTTCCCCCCCCCTTCCACGGCGATCCCACTTTTACAAAGGAACAAGTCCTTTCTTAAACGGTTTCTCCAGGCTTCCCCTTCCACTCCACAAGTGATATCTTTGAACGATATCCCATGATTGAACACAAATGTTCTAGAAGGTTTCTTGGTTCTAACCGCAGGATCAAAACTAAATCTCAGTGGATCTATCTTCAAACACTGTGGATACTCTCATCATTTTAGTCCTGGTCAAGTGTTGATAACAGGCCTGTCATGGTGAGCTTGGACTGAGACAACATCCAATATGAATTGAAGCCATCATCATACATACTCTGAACATACCATCATTGCTCTCGTCGGCTTGACATCAAACAAGGCCATGGATTCATTTTTATCTGGAGTTTTTCTTAGAATCATTCTCGTTTGTGTTAATTACTGCATGTAGTTGACATGACCCAAAACAATGACTGGCTTGCCAATATCCTTCTCAATGAGTTTATTGGAGTAGACATCGGTGTCTAGAATAATTCACCGGGACCAATTACAACTCTCATCCGCATACTCCTCTCTTCGTTGCAAATCATCCACATCAGTAAACATCTACTCATTCAATTAATAGCATTCGCACCATGTCCTCAACCATCCGGATTGCAGCATGTCACGTCTCCCCTATCTTTCTCTCCGCCCAAAAAACTACCCTGAAAGCCATCTCCCTCATTGAACAGGCTGCTCGACAGAAGGCTAACCTCGTCATATTCCCTGAAACATACATTGCTGCATTCCCCGTCTGGAGTGCTTTACGTCCTCCGACAGATAACCATGATTTCTTCAAGCGAATGGCTATCGAGTCGGTGTATGCTGATGGTGATGAAATTGATGCCATTCGTGCCGTCGCCAACAAGTTAAAGGTCATGGTTAGTATTGGCGTCTCGGAAAAGGTCCGTACAAGCAGTGCGACGCTGTATAACTCCAACCTCTTCGTCACCAACCAGGGAGAGGTCGCTACTCATCATCGGAAATTGATGCCTACCTTCTTTGAGAAGTTGACATGGGCGCCAGGTGATGGACATGGACTACGAGTTGTCGAAACACCCTTTGGAAAGATTGGCAACCTGATCTGCGGCGAGAACACAAATCCGTTAGCTAGGTATTCGCTTATGGCTCAGGGCGAGCAGATTCATATATCGACCTGGCCGGCAATCTGGCCAACTCGCGTATCCCCCCCTTCACAGTCTGGCGAGGATAACAAGTCAGAGAAGGCCAATTACGACAACGTTGCGGCGAACCGTACGCGTGCAGCTGCACATTGTTTCGAAGCCAAGTGTTTCGGTGTTCTCTGTTCGGGTGTTCTTGGCGAGGATGCAATCCAAGAGATCTCATCCGGGGCTCCTCATCTAACCGAGATTCTCAAAACCTCCCAGCGAGGTGCGACCATGTATCTCGATCCCACAGGCGCACTACTTCCAGGATACACCATCAATGAGACAACCTCGGAGAGAACGAATGTGGATTATCTGCAGGCTGATGAGGGCATTCTCTACGCCGACCTGAATGTGGAGGACTGCATCGAGGGAAAACAATATCATGATGTGGTTGGAGGGTATCAGAGGTTGGATGTGTTTGACCTGAAGGTTGACCGGACAAGGAGGCAGCCTGTGACATTTTGACGCCTAATACCTGTCAACCCTGCTGCTCTTTCGCCTAGGCACTAAGCCTAAATGAAGCACCAGCATACCTGAAAGTGCTGAAAGCATTCAATTGCCCCTTCACAAAATTCAATACTACAGTACTTAGCCCCCATCAATGTTTCTTACCTTCACTTTTATTTTGACATGTGTATTTGTTAACTCACTTTCATACTCTAGACGACATAACCCTCAAAGTCACAATGTTGGATTGTGGTTCAACAAGCCTTATTGAACCTGTCTCTCCAGGTATTGTCTTGAAGCAACCCATCATTTGCCTGGGCCAATCCGAGATTGATCCGCGTGTCAGTAATTGCTTCTCTGTCGAACGCCAGATCCTCGAACGATTAGGTCGCCATCAAAGAATCGTCAGGTGCGTCCGCTCTTGAGCATTCTTTCTCTGAATAGAAGCTGAGCTTTGATTCCTGCGCAGTTATCTCGGCACGGTCGGAGATGGTATACTTCTGGGTCAAGACAGCCATGGAAATTTACAAACCTATCTTGATAATAACCCATCTACGGATCTGGCCCAGCGATTGACGTGGTGTCGACAAATTGCAGAGGCCCTTAGCCACGTTCATAACCGCGGTGTTGTTCACTCAGATCTTCGCCCGGCCAACATACTGGTGCACGAGACAACGCCAGGTGCTCGAGACCTGCAGCTTTGCGACTTTGGTGGCTCTGTGTGCCAGGAGCTGGGACTGGACGGATTCGCGCTCCCCGACGGTCCCTTCTACAGCCCAGTCTTCAACAACGAATCTAACCCATTGCTCGACATCTTTGGTATGGGCTCATTGTTCTATACGATCTTAACAGGCAAGTGGCCATACAAGTCGACTGTGGGGAGGTTTGAGAAGGTTGATGATAGGATCAAATGGGAGGAGGATATCGTCTACCCCAAATTCAAAGCGGAAGAGTTTCCCGACGTCCAGGAACTACCGGGCGGTTGCGTGATCATGAAATGCTGGATGAGGCAGTTTGAGACGGCAAAAGACGTACTAATCGCGCTGGATGAAGTTCTGCCAGCGAATTCTGACAACAATCAGAAAGTCAATGTTTGATGATACACATAGATTCCAAAGATTCGCGTGTCACTTCCGCTGTCTACTGAAATCTTCCTTTGTCTATACATCTAGAGAAACGGACACCACGCTAGGTGCAAATGACGCTCAAGAGTAGAGACAACAATGTCATGGCCTTGTCGTATGGTGGTAACGTGTAATATAAATGAACACTTTAGAATTCATCACCATAGCCAATAAATGACATTTTGATTTTGTTAGCTTCCGTGAACGAGTCCCGGAAGTTATGTAAATTCAAAATCTGGAAGAGAGCTAAATAGGGATGAGCTGTAACATATCGGATCCATGAAACTCGGGTCAAGCTCTGGTATCGTTGCTTCCTGTGCCCCTTGACCTATCGTATCTGTTGCTAATGTACTTGAACGCCCAGACTCAGTTGGCGTAGACTGTGTTAGAGCAATCGATTTGGAAAGAGGCTCTGAATTCCATTTATCCATAGATTCTGAAATCAGCGCAGCAGCAGTTGATCTGACACGATGGTATGCGGGTTCGGCGAGACGCCAGGTACGTTTCATGTTCTTCAGGCATCCCAGTACGAGAGTGATCCGATTGTAGTGATGATCGAAGCATTCTTCCGAGTGGTTGATGGAGGTGGCAAGTTGTATTAGGCCACACACTACTAGAGCTGGTATGATGAAAGGGGTATGTTTCTGAATGTTTGGACACAGCGACATGTAATCCGAGAGGCGCCTGGAGGCATCGGTCGCTTTGATGCTTTGAATCAGACGGCTGGATGCCGAGGACGACTGGAGCTGCGTAAATGGCAGAAACGGATCCTCCGTGCTTGACAGCAAGGGGTAGAAGCGACTTCTAGGTAGATGTAGAAGCATGCTGGCATATGCTATGATTGCATGTGCTTGAAACATGATTTCGTCCATGTGTCCGTACGAGTTAACAATGTCCAATTTGTCTGCCGGGAGGTGATTAGACCAACTGACTAGAGCATTTTCTATCGCCTGCACGTGGTCGCGGTGGTAGTCTTTGAGGCGGTTGAGAACAAGGACTCGTCCTAGGATATTTGCTGCCTCAATGCGGTAACTGAAGGAAGAAAATACGATGTCCTCTTCAGACAAAACTCTTCGTTTGAAGTCCAAGATCCTGCGGGGTTGTGGGATTTCTCTGTCTCCTGTATATAGCGACTCCTCGCAAGGGAGAGGGACCTCAGGCGAGGCAGTACTACAGCGGAAGGAAATGGTCCGGAGTGGGATGGAAATGAGAATGTCAGTCACAAAGAGCTCCCACCATGTCCTTCTAAGACTTTCGGCCTCTATGGACGTTTCCGGATGTCTTGATGAAGCAAAGCTAGCACGATTCATGCCGAGCTCGAAAGCAATCTCAGTACATTGCGAGAAGGCGTTTTGGGCTTCGTCAAGATCGCCTCGGGAGAAGAGAACAATGGAATAGATGAGCCATGCCTGTACCATGCAGGCCGATCGGTCGGGGCTGGCATTAAGCTCAGCGATCACCTTGGCCTTGAGCTGATCGCAAGGACTTGATTGCACATAGTGTGAGCCAGTGAATTCAACAACAAGCCGTAGAAATCTTGGATAATCTCGGGAACTGTACTTGGAACCAGGTACTAGGATGGGATGAGCAGTATGAAAGTTTTCGTAGAAGAGACGGACGAAGCGATCGCTGTCAGATGATGTTCCAGAGCTCGATGCTGGGCGGATCAGAGGACTATCCTCCGAAGTTCTCAGGTTGAGAGCGGGCCATAGTAGGTTACTAGGAGTAGCATTGGAAAAGTAAGATACCAAGTTCTCATTGGGAGGAACTGGTGTTCTAGTGCCAAGATCTGTGGCAGGCAGACCAGAAGAGGCGACGGTAGGTGGCGGTGGAGGAGGTGGACGAGATCTCAGGGATGCATCATGAAGTGAAGTAGAAGCATGCATTGGCATCGAACCTGATGAGCTCAATGATGTTGTGATGGTACTGGCAACGGTGTGTGAACGTCGGGGTTCAACTTGAGAGCCATCGTCAGACGATGGCAAGTGAGACTTCCTCCGACCACCGCGTCTTGAGGGCTGATACGTGCATGAATGACCATTATTGCTACAGCGAGAACAGACAGGTCGTTTTGCGTCGCATTTGAGATGCTGTTTCCTACAAGTGGTGCAGGCAAGGGATGCAAGCCCGGTAAGCTTTGTGCTCCTTGTTCTTGATGGCGTCATGCCGGGTTGAGTCGGAGAAGATATGGTCAAAACAAAAGATCATGTGGTCTTGGAGGGTAGAGGTGATTGGGGTTCATTGATATGTCGTAGCTCGTCGTTATTCTTTGTCGTTGATTGAGTCGGCGATGGTCGTTAGTGGTGGGTGGTGGTTGTCACTGAGGTAGGAAGGTGAGCGGTGAAGGATCCACATCGGGGTTTGAAAAAAAGAGCATGACAAGGAAAATAGCACTTCCGAAGCCCGATCGGCCTCTGATACTCCAATCAACAGATCGACCCGTGACATTTTAACAACAAATATTCAACACGATGAAATTATAACTTTGTGTTGTTATCTCCTCTTATCTCACTCTTGTCGCACTTCATTCACTTGGCATGAATTCCATCTTGATCCCCGACAGAAATCATACTAGACCGATCGGCGACCCACACACAGTCGGCGAATGGGATACAAGGGTTAGCATGGGCTCAACTACGAGGACCCAGACAGAAGAATGAGAGATAAATATATCCCGTCACCCTTCTATCTATCAACTTAGCTTCTCTCACAACCAATATCAAATCAGACCAATCAGTCAACGCCAGCATGTCCGTCTCAACAATGTTTGCGCCTCTTCCTCTGGTGGCTGGTCCATCATCACACTACCTGTTCACGACAACACCTGCCAATGATATTTACACCCTCGACAATCTTGTGAGGGACATTAAGAAATACCTGGGAGATTCTTCTGGAATTGGCTGTGATAACATCGACTCTGAATATCTCATATCACTGGTGGACAAGTACAAATCGAACCCCAATGACTGGGCACGCTATTACTACAACTGCCCTGGCAAGAATTACACTCGTAACGCAATTGAGAATATCAACCATAAAGCCAATATTGTAAGTAGCCGGTAATTATTAAAGGCAAAAAGATCAGACTGCTGACTTAAAACCACTCTTAAGCTCCTACTTGTCTGGAACCCAGGTAAAGGCTCACCTATTCATGATCACGCCAACGCCCACTGTATCATGAAGGTCCTGGCTGGAGAGCTCACTGAGACTGTCTATCGTTCACCAGCTCAAGCCGACGAGGCTGGTCCACTTGAGCTGAAGAGCCAAAACACCCTTGGAGTTGATGGAATTACATATATTTCTGACGATATTGGCCTCCATCGCGTGCACAATCCGGATCCTAACCAAGTTGCTGTGTCCTTGCATTGTGAGTCTTCCTCTATATCATGCCTTCTATAGTACCACTAACATGATGTTCTCAGTGTACACACCGCCGAATGCTGCAGACATTGGTTACAATATCTTTGACAGAGAGACGGGAAAGGCAAGCTTTGTTCCACAAGCTCAGGCATATAAACCTAATATGTAGGCCAGAGGTTTGTGGGTTAGTTTGGATGACGGCAGGAGGATAATATTGATACCCTTGAAAGATAGATAGCGATGTATTTAAATGGAATTGGACTGGACAGAAATCTAAACTGGTATAGATATAAGTTTCAGATGACCATCGCATTCTTCGGCTGAAGATACTCTCTTCCAACACTTGGCACCGAACATGATGTAAAAATTCGTCACGAATATGCAATGCTGAAATGAGCCTGCTCAACATTTGGTGTAATGGAATATCTGCAACTGGTTGAGGATAAAAAGCGAATACTTGCTCTTAGGCCTCCCAACCTCTCAAATTGGCGGTAACCCAAATCAATACTTTTCATTGCGTATTATTCTCCATCTGGTAACTACTCAGACTCAAAAGAAATGCCTCCTCCCAGCGATGGAATCCTGACGGTGATGGATCGCATAATACGCACTATCGGCGTCCTGGTCATTGTTACTCTCGCGTATTTTATTTACGCTTCACGCCTGACTACAATAGCCTATCATGAAACATTCCATGATTCTAGGCCATCTCGAGGTTGTAGGAACCCTCATAGCTGGCCTACCATCCGAAGTTCATGGCGGTTGCATGATTATGAATATCCAGGAAAACTGGTAACAACTCGTCCCACAATGCACGAAATGTCCGGCTGTAGCCTACATAGATACCAGGCCGTTTGCTCCTCCCACCGTCATCTCACTCACCGCAGAGATTCTGACTCAATTCATTCAAGAACACTCATAACCCAAGGCTTATCAGCAGAAGCATGTCCTGTGTCCCCTGAAGAAGAACTGAAATGTGGCTGCAATGGAAGGTATTGAGTGTGGAAAATATGGAGCAAGCGCCTGAATCAAAGCTTTAGCATTCAGACCATCACCGCGCGCATCCCCGAAGTCTTGGATGAGGTGGGGGACTTTGTCGATACCCCGGAGGCCAAAGTCGGTAGAGATGGTAGCTGGGGACAAGTGTTTCCTCTTCAAACGGCCTTGAAGAACCTAACTATGGACGTCATTCTAAGATTTATTTAATGAGTCATAAAATCAAATTTCTCGATCAATGTGCAGATAGACACTGTCATACGAGAAGCCATGAGAATACACACCAACGTTGACGTTGGGGTCGATGCAACGTAGAGAACCTGGTCTCTTTCCAAGAGGCCCTCCAAATTCGGATTCCAATTTCGCTGGGCGAAAGCTGCCTACCGAAGGATTTGTGGTTTGGGATGGTTCCTTTGCTATTCATCGCGACCCCGAGATTTGGCACAGGCCTCTCGGATTCCTTTCCTAGTCACGGCCAACAAAGATCCTCTTTATCTTCCAGCAAACGGATGGCGGTTATTCGAAGCCGGGCCGAGAAACTGCATGGAGCAGCGTTTGGTAATGGTCGAGATCAAGATGGTGCTTGCGCTTGTGGCCAGAAGGTTCGACATAGAGTGCGCATGGGAGGAGTGGGATCGCAGCCAGTAGGTTAACCAGAGCTAACTCACAAGATCGTGTTTCTAATCGTTACCCTCAGAGGAAAATCCAACAAGAAGCAACCGACAGTATAGGGAGATCGTTTTTATCAAGTTGGTAAAGATAGACCACCTCGCGTCAAGGACGATATGTCGATCCATGCAAGGTTTGACAAGTCATGAATTGTGAGGAGGGCATTTACAGGCGTCAATTCGTGATATAGCTTCGATCCGCCTAGGCATCAAGAATATTTCATAGCCGGATACACTCGGATTCAACTCTTGTTTTTATGAAAATGTTTCTCAATGCTGTTGTTGACTTGAACTGAAAGCACATCCCATGTAATTTTAACGATCCCTGGACGCTTCCAACAGTTCTGGAAAGTCGATGATCGCAAATTATTGGAAGTCATTGCATGTTGCGACTGGTTTGTCGTGTAGAAAAGGCGACGGTACTCTCAGATATTATTAAGTACTGGCAAGTCTCATTCTTGAAACGAAAAATAAAACCTTTCTACAGCGTAAATGAGCACGCTTGAGTTTCTGGCAATTCCACTACCTACTGACCCTTGATTCTGAATAATCTCCACGATGTTATCATATCAAGGGCCAGGTTTCCGTTCCCGCTGTGTAAGGCCAGGATTCAACCAGGCAACAATTTTGAGATATGATTGCCAATGTAATTGCTGTCAGACAAATCACCCGTCTAGTTTCAGAATGCAGAGGAAAACCGGCAAACAGATTCCGGACGCTGGACTTATCTCGACTGTGCCGCTGTCAGATTGTTCCCAAACTCTCAAGATCTTGGGGGCACGATCCTCCTTGTGACCGGTCAGGGCAGGATATAGGATCCTTCAACCAAGAGTCGAGACTCTCTGGAGAGACCTTTTTAGTTGAAAGCCTGAGGAAGAAGTGGATTCAGATTGGGGGAAGAGCTTGCTCAGCTTGGGAATGTCGTTGGTTGAGTGAGGAGGCCAAGATGACTGGGAAGTGAAAGACGGGTGGATCAAGAGGAATTTATGGGCCCTGGCTGGTCAGTTGTTATGAGATTTTGGGGAAGAGATGTATAGGATCACGATGGATGTTGGTGATTGTACCTTGGGACTGCGGGCGAGGAGTAGATTGGACATGCTTGGATTGCAGCTGTGAGTTCACACGAAAACAGCTCATCTCAAGACTCATATCATGATACAACAGTTTTCACACCGTTTCCGACAGTAACGAATCTACAGAGTGGATTTCCATCTCACTTCCACTCCCCCTCAAATCTTTATTCTTAAGCTTAATTCCCCAACATTCGACTTTTGATCCTTCAGACAATAGTTCCCCAGACTCAGACTTGAGATAACCCCATATTTTAACCCGCCTCTTTTCAATCATGCCAGTCTTTTCTCTCACATGAGCGGAGCCATTCCCCGCGCCCTTTGTTGTTTGATTGCAGATCCCCCAACCGGGGTTATCACGAGAGCCAAGACATTGACGGTGCAAATATTATTCCACCAGTTATAATTTTCCCCTCCCTTACAACCGAGGTCTTAGGAGGTTGTCTTGGATGAGAATTGTTCATGTTTGTTCCCATCCTTCTCGTATGGCCTTTGAGTGATATAGACATGGTAAAGGAGGAGCGCAAAGTGAATGAACATCCGTCCAGCTTGCCGATCTCTTACTTGAATGTCTATCTCCATGTTAATCCCATCGATCTATGGTTTGATGTCACGGTGTCAATGAGTTTTACAACCATGATCCCTTTCTGGAGTAAACCATCCACTTGTCTTCTCCCCCAGATACAAATCAGACCCCCAAACCCTGCTTGAATGCCAAGCATATGCCGAGACAAGAGGAACATGGTCTCTGCGTGCGGTTCCATAAAATTGTCGGGTCCTGCCATGTCCTTTAGGCTAGCATCATGTACTTGGCATGCGCAGAACCGCCTTCGAATTAAGCTTATTGCGTGCGTTCTCAAGTCTTGGTATCGAATACCAAGCCCGAGTTAAGCGGTCGATGCTGGTAACCATCTAGAGATAAAAGGAGAGCTTTAGAATTCCATCCTTCAACCATGACAACTCAAGTGCGATCAACAGAGTGGTTCTGGTTCTTCAACACAATTCTCGCATATTTTGCAGGTTCTTCGTGTCAGTGAAGCGGAAACATCATTGTAAGAGCACTGCTTGAAGGAAAAATCCGCCCAAGATGGCTCACAAGAAGCTGTACAATTGGTGTGTATCATGACAACCCATCATGCCATACCCTCACACTGATATTGGTGAATTAGGTACTGCTCCATGGTAGCAGCGCTTTGCATGGTGCTCTACGGTTACGATGCTTCGGTTTTCAACTCTGTACAGGGTTCGCCCAACTGGCGAGAGTGGGTTGATCTCGATTTAGATGAAGACACGCAGATGCTTGGTCTGAGTATGTCCTGCCCGCATGATCCAACTCATGACCTGCGTGTAACTAACAACAACGATCTAGTCAACACGTCCTACACCATCGGAGCCATTGTCGCTGGTTTCTTCATGGGCGGTCCCCTCGCCGATTATGCCGGTCGTAGAGTCGGAATGTTTGCTGGCTGCTTCGTCACTATCCTCGCCACTTTTATGCAAGCTTTCACTCCCTATCATAACATTGGTCTTTTCATCGCTGGCAGAGTCATCATCGGTATCGGTCAGGGTCTTGCTCTCACCGCTGCACCCGTGTATATCGGTGAGGTGACGAGAGCCGATATCCGAGGTAAAGTCATGACCATCTGGCAGATGAACTACTCTGTTGGTAGTTTCATCGCCTACTGGACCAACTTTGCCTGTTCCAAGAACCGAGACACGCTTGGTAACTGGGACTGGAAGATTGTTGTGCTTATGCAGATCCTTGTTCCTGCTATTGTCTGCATGACAATCATGTTTATCCCTGAATCACCTCGATGGCATATCCAGAAGAACGGCAACGTCGAGGCCGCTCGTGCGTCCCTTGCTGCTATCCGTGAGACCGAAGAGGAGGTCGAGGAGGAGTTGACGGCCATTCGCGGTGCTATCGAGTATGAGAAGGAGGAGATCCGTGGAACTTCTTATGCTGCTTTGTTCCGAGACCCTTCTGTCCGAAAGAGACTTATCCTGGCTTTCATCCTCAACATTGGTCAGCAGACAAGTGGCCAGGGAACGCTCAACGTAAGTCAACCCACGATTATACATATTTGTGACTAAATACTGACATCTAATAGTCTTACTCTACTGCCATCTACAAGCGTGTTTGGGAGGACGATACTACTATCAACCTTATCAACGCTTTGAACGCTACTTTCGGTATTCTCTTCACCCTCAACGCCATGTGGACATCCGACAGATATGGTCGACGATGGCTTCTGATGGTTGGTGCCGTCGGTATGGGTGTCTGCATGCTCATCGTCCCTGTTGTTGGTCTCACGACTCCTGGAGACACTGTAAAGTCGGAACCTGTCGGAATCGCCATCGTCTTCCTGCTCTTCCTCTTCGCCTTCTTCTACAAGCCATCATGGGGAGCTACCGTGTGGATGTGGACCGCCGAGATCTTCTCCATGAACATTCGAGCCCAGGCCGTCGGCATGTGTTCGCAGATGCAGAACGTTGCCAACACCATCTTCCAGCAGTTCTTCCCAACCTTCCTTAAGAACGAGGGTCTGCGTTGTCTGTTCTTCTTTATGACTGTCAACTTCCTCCTTGTCGCCTACGTCTACTTCTTCATCCCCGAGACTAAGCAGGTTCCTCTTGAGGAGATTGACGTTCTATTTGGTGGTGCCTCGCACGCTGCCAAGGGTGGTGATATGCTTGAGGAGAAGGGAATTGATGACGCCAAGGCTCAGGGCGTTGAGGTTGAGGAGAAGAAGACGGACGGTCAGAAGCAAACTGTCTAGATGAGGGACCTTTCCATAAAGCAAGGGTAACGCATATAGATCATGCTTGGACTTATAACATCAACAAGGTTTCTGTAAAGGTAATCAACAAAGGGGCGGAACTTAGAGACGGTTCATACAGGCAGTTGTGCTGCATGACTCTTTAATACAGACCTAATACAATGGCATTGTGTCGATGCTCAACCTCACTCATGCAATCTAGTTGAAATAAGTTGAAATGAATGATGTCCAACTACAGCCACAAGGTTCAATGGCCCCCCTGTTTAATGCGAGAGAACATTCGGTCATCTCATCAGCTGCCTAGAGTTGTGTTATATGCAATTCGAGATGTACAAAACTGCTTATCAACCATGTGCATTCTCAATTTACATGATTTGGGAGATGGTTCCGAGTATTGTAGCATTCACGGATCATGTAGATTTTCCAGTGTCTTAGGGTAATGTGCTGGGTTTACATTGCCTTTTTTAGATTTTGGTCTTGTTATATCATGATCTCTTCTCAGACTCTAACGCTGCGATCATAAAGACGCCACCTCCACGCAAATCATTCTTTCGTACTGGAATGCTTGAGTAGTACTGTTCCTCTGGTTAGCTTTGCATGATGTTCGGGTATGTTTAAGCCTACCTGGAATGAAGCGTTGCTGTTGAGACTTCCAACTTCGACTGTACCCTCCCAGTTGATGGTTCCGTCTTTGTTTTTCGTGACAAACAAATCAAGCATAGCCTGGTACGCCTTTCTTGACACTGCTCCATATTTAGACTCAGTGAGAAGGCCCAGATTCAAGCCTTTCAGCAACCCGAACGTAAACATAACGCTCGCACTACTCTCGAGGTAGTTACCCTTCACGTCCTCGTATTGCTTGTCCATCACATTCCACCAAGCTCCCTTCTCGTCTTGAGCATCTTTCAAACCTTTTGCAAGCTTGACATAGTATCCTAGCAGTCTTTGACGTCCTGGATGGCTCGCGGGGAACACCTGAATGACTTCCAGAAGTGACATAAAATACCATCCTACAGCGCGTCCCCAAACCAGAGGAGATGCGCCTGTGTTTGGATCAGCCCAGACCGCCTTCTTGCTTTCGTCGTAGCCGTGAACGAGTAGGCCATTTGATTTACGGGTGCGGGCGTCGATGTTGTCGAATTGAAGAACAATGTCATTCCAGGCTGTTTGGTTATTCGGTTGAAATAACGAAACCCATTTAGCATAGAAGGAGTCTGCCATGTATATACCGTCCAGCCACATCTGGTTTGCATATACAGGACTGCGATGCCAGAACCCACCGGTTGGTGTTCTTGGATGTCGATCAAGCTGCCTCTTGATAGCATCAGCAGCAACCTTGAACTTGCTCTCGCCGGTTTGTCCGTACCACCAAAGAAGGTTGTTCCCAAAACGGTAGTTATCCAAGGAGTAATGAGCATGGTCGAAGCCGTTGATAGTTCCATCTTTCAGAACAACCGCATCGATCTTTGAGCGGTAAAAGTTCTTGACAATTTGATTCTTGTTGGACTCGTAAACTTGTTCGATTGAGGTATATAGAGTGGCTTGATCATAATGGAAACTTGGCTCGAAACCGCGTCGGATCATGGAATCAGTCATCCATTGAGAGTAGGGTAGTTCTAGAGACAAAGCTCCTGTCGTCGAGACGGCCAGCAAGACCAGTGGCAGCAGAGAAAGTCCCATCTCTACGACATCCAAGAAATAATACAAGGGAACAGGCGTGGTTATGTTAAGAATCCGCTGGCTGTGCGAACATTCGGGATTTTATATGTGACTGAATAACTGGCATAACCCCAAACGGCTCTATTTCTCCGTTGAAGAACTATTGTATACATGAAACTGCATGTATTAGACATTTCATACCTGGCGACTTCTGAGAATTCTAACTATTCCGGCTTATAACAAGGGCCACGAACGTACGAATGTCCTCTTAGTGGTGGAAAATCTTTACCAACTTGTGGACATTGTGATCAGCAACCATGATCTGCGGGGTTGAGCAGGGACATGAATGATTTTATCGATATTAAGAAAGCTCGGAGGGATATGTACCGAGATATGAGTTTGTTTTAACCGAATGCATTGATCGTCATGCTTGATTTATTCTTCTACCGAGACTCGAGATACCCGTTCGAAGGTATAAGCGTAATTCGAAGTATTCAGTGATATTACCGCGCATTCGAGATTCGTAGTAAATGAAGTGATGCGGGTAAGAGTGTGGATCTATTCAAGTATATTTGGTCGATTGCAGCTCTTGGAAAAAGCAGTCTGGGAGTGAACAGATAATTGAGAGACAAACATATATCGAACATGGGCAAAAGAGAGACAGAAGTGGAAAGAGACCTATTAAAGTTGACGTCAAACGCTCGACAAGTATCAACATGGGCCAGCAATATTGAAGCACAGTACTTCACGGTAGCGATGCTGTAGGGTTATGGGAGACAGCTTGTTCAATTGAGCGTAAATCGAATACTTGTCGTTGTAGAATTTCAGTCAGGGTAGCTTAGAAAGCAATGGCTATCTCACATTTGAGTTGTATAATTGCACATATGATCATGCTGGTTATAACAACTTGCTCGTGAGTTGGAATATGACTACACTCATGGAGAGAACTGGGCGCACCAGGTCTATGACAAGTGAGACTGATAGGATCCCTTGAAGCTTTTTCATTCACATTATTGAGTTACACATACTATTTGTTTAGCTCCTATCGTTATCTCTCCTCGTTTGAAAGAAACTTGTAAAAGCTCATGCTGTCAGGTTATGAATCAGTCCTTACCCGAGAGGAATTAGGAGATGATTATTTGAGGTGAGACTTTGAGAATTCAAGTCTAGTCCCAACTTTTCTAGTATTGATAGCAGCAAGAGAGTACTTGGCATGCACCTCTCAGTGCACTTTATGGCCTGAAACTCCTCACCAAGCGACCTCGAATCCTGAAACCGAATGAATTGTTAAATTAATATCCTTGTTCGTTAAACGACCTGTTTAGAGCCAAAAAGAATCAGCTAACGGAAATCTGAATGCGGGACAGACTTGGCCATCCCCAACCATCAATAACCCATGAGCACTTTGAAAAACTGATAATCAGATGACTCGACCAGCTCAGTTAAGAGCCGAGAACAGAGCCCCTCGGGCCCAACTCTCCGCCTGGTGCAGTTATGGTCCGGCTTCTCATGCAGGTGAGTGGCGTAGAGATGTCCCATCCTTTCTACCTCTTCATCAACATGGGTAAGAAGCCGTCTATCGATCTACGGCCCGAGGTTTTGGATTGAACGGGATGATGCGATATGTATATGAACCAACAGCCCGGGACGTCGGTATCCTGGAAGCAGAAAATCTATATGCAATGGAAATACCAGTACCATACTGTTGGGAAATGACGACTTCTTGGGAAGGAATTGAGTTGTAGTGGATGGTAAGTCAAGGTAACATTGAAGAAGCTGTGTAAAGGTGGATATCGGAGGATGGTCGAAAACAACGCATTCCAAGATTACCCCTGTTCATCCTGTCATGTTTTTGTTTTGACACTATATCAGTCTTTGCACGGGTGTGAGATTCAAAGGAACAGTACCTACATTGGAATTCCTTCAGTACGTAGGTAACGAGTCAGGCAGGACGAAGTCAAACGTCGGAGAAGATCGTCCCATCAAATGAAGAAAGTCAAGACTTCCACGACTCCGACAACGGCAGACAATTCGGTGCTCAGATGTACGAACCAAAGACTGGTGAGTTGTCTAGCTTTCCGCATCATTAAAATGCATCTAAACGTGACAGACCGGCCCACATGAGCTCACAGTTTACCCAGGTGAACTAGCCAATGCAGTTTTCTAGTCATGGTAAGGTAATGCCAACGCAGGCATGAAGCTTGCAGGGATTTGCGGAGGCTGAAATCGGAGAGCATGGGAAGAGCATGGGTAGAGTTTGGTGGGACGAGAGCCAACTTGATGATCATGAGAAGATATTGTTCCTGCTTACGTGCAAGTGTAGGTGAAGTATTTCAGATCAGTATGAGCCGCAAACACGATAACAAGGTGACAGTACGAGTAGGATAGAGATTATGGGCGAGCAGATTCAAAGACAAAGACGAATCTCGGATCTCGGGTGCTCTAGGCAAGACAACGAAACAACTCTAACCACCATCCGTTCTCAGCCGAGGAACCGTCCTCTTTCCATGCAAACCCAAGTATGCCGAGCCATATGTAGAGGCTTCTTGCTGCATTAGCTCTGTCCACAAGAGGAAACTCGCATCTCCATCATTTCGACCCATGTCCAGTTTGCGGATAGTGTATGCCGAGGACGAGGGTGATCAGGCTAATCGAGCACCAGTTAGTTTGGATTCCTGTGGACAAGCGTTACATGTACAAAGATGAACACTTCATATGATAGGATACATGTAGAGCCTGACGGTGACTATTGTGCTATCTCATCCAGGTCGAGCGAAATTACAGGAAGTCTGAGAGAAATGACGGGTGAAAAATCACAGTTGCCCGTACTGTCTTCACAAAACTAAACCCAAGCTAGACAGCCCCCAGCTCCCTGAGGGAGGAGAATCCTACGTTATTTTACGTACATGGCGTTAAAATGACCAGTGGGGTTAAAGAGCGGGATATAAAAGTGAAAAGCGCTTAGCTAGAGGGGCAACAAGGAACTGCTCAAGCGAATGACTAGATTATCAGATGATCTGATAAGATAACCATGCCATAGCTGGACACCCCCTTGTTCCCTGCGCTCACCACCACTTCAACACCCTGCTTCCACCACAGATTACTATGCATAAATTCAGGAATACAGTTAGGCGGGACAGGACAAACCGACGATCCATGCCAAGAGCCCGCCGGCCTGGTCCGGTCGTTACTATACTGTACCATGTATGTGTACGGCGGGATGAAAACGGATATGATGGGCGAGGGAATTTTTCTTCAGTCTGGATCTATTCCCCAGAATGGCTGAGAATGGGTATTGTAGTGTGTAAAAGTTCAGGCAGCCGGGATAGGAAGTACTATGGATGTAAGGGGATGTAGCTAAGTGAAAGAATAGTACTGGCGAGACGATTATATAAAGGGTCTGATATCTTGACTCTTACCTGCGTTTTGAACCTCTTCCTTCATCATCAGCATCATCTTCCTCTTCTACTCAATTAACAACAAAGTTCAAAGAACAAACCAACAGCCAAAATGAAGGTCTCCGCCGTCCTCTCTACCGTTGCCATCACCCTTGGCTCCATCGGCTCTGCTGCCGCTGCCACCCCTCTCTGTGCCGTAAGTCAAACAACCAACACTCTGTATCCCTAGAACCAACAGAACTTATTGTTCTCGTATTTGGGGAGAGACTTCCATGTCTTGTTGGCTTGCCCCTTGATCACGCACGGGCTTACATATCCAACCTGTATAGATTACTTGCTTCACTGAAGTGATGGCCCATCCCGCTGCCAAGACTTGCACCGAGGCCAACATGTTCCTCTGCATGTGCAAGATCAAGGCTCTGACTCTGGCCTACCGTGACTGCTCTTGCTCTTCCAAGTGTGCCACTGCTCAGAACAAGCTTGATTCTATTGCTACCGGCAAGGACCTTTGCGTTCGTAAGTTTTCCTCTTGGCCTTTTTCAAATTTGGTGCAAACTTTCTAACATCTGGTCACAGAGTACGGCGCTCCCGTTGCTTGGCTCCCCGATACCTGCCCTGTCTAGAGGGTTTCAAGAAGCACTTCATCTCTGGCGAGGGTTTGTTCTCGGTGCTCAATTTAAGGATGGCCTTTGTGTATTCGGAAAACCTCATGGCACTGTCGATATGACAAAACCAACCCAGTTGGGGAGTTTGATCTGTAGTTATGATTATGATGATGAGTTTTCATTTCCATCGTATTCCCTTGATGTGGTGACTTTTCACCGGTGTGGCTTTTGTGTTGTGTGATGGTGTCCCAACGGCTGAGTCAGGGGTGGGCTGATTGATTAGACAAGAGCACAGTTATCAATCGCTACCCGTTAACACTCAGTAGATGAAGGGACAAATGTGTATGGTAGAATAGGTGGATTCAACTGGCGTCTAACCAAAAACTCAGCAGACAGTGTGGGAAAAGAACTGCGTGACAATAAGAAGGATAGAGGTGAACCACATCTCCTCATCCCTTCAACCTAACCACCACTCTCACTACGCCGCTGTAAACACTCGTCTTGACTGAGCTGAACGTGCTCCAGCTTACTGTGCACAAGGGAGCCCTGGAAAGATCCTCTTTGCTCGGTGAACCATTCTTGATATGGATTAGCTTGGAGAGAAATGGTCTCGTAAAGACGGGTCCTCCGGAAGATGCTCCGTGTAGCGAGGGTGAGAGCGGAATAGACGAGAAACTGGGAGAGAGATGATTTTTTTGGTCAACTCTTGCATCGCCAACTTGTCGGCTTCCATCTTACCAAGTTACCTTATTGAATCTGCTCCCATAAATGCTCGCTACAATGGGCGTGACTCTTTGTTAATAATGTCCTCTAATGGATCACTCAGGGGAAGCGTCCAAGGTTAGCCTTATCGGATCGATGACCCGAATGAAACCTCTGTAGAATCGCCAAGTTCAACAACAAATTAGGAGTGTGATTCTGTTACGTATAAAAACCCTCTCAGCTGGGTCTGGTTTTTTATTATCAGATGATCAGATAACTTCAAAGCTAGCACCCTAACCGAGGCTAGTCAGGAATAATTGGGAAAAAAACTGTGAGAGACATCACAAGGAATGACAGACAAAACGGATTCACACCAAAACAACCCAGCAAATCGATAAATTACCTCGCCCGCCACATGGTCCTCAGTGGGTACTGCAATGTCCAATAAACACCTCACATCAGCACTATCACGGTGATGATGGTCCTGATTTCTGAACCAACAAAGAGCTGGGCAGGGGGGTTGCAAGGGGCCTAGACAGGGGGTGTCATAGGATGAGAGCTTCGACACCAAGGTCCCCTTTCAGGTGAACGTGCGAGCTTCTGTCGAGTGATTTTTCTTATCCTTCTGTTTAATTTAGACCAGACTGGTTTAGCTGTTTTACTCGTATCATGCAACAATCTGCCCGTGCCTCTACTTGTGCCTGTTTCGGAGGTATAAGGAATCCAAGCTACCCAGAAAACACAGACAGGCGCCCGTGTTTGTTTAATCCATTCTTTTTTTTTAAGGGTTTTGTCTTCGTCACTTACTCACATCTCCGTCTATCGCTGTACAACCCGACTACACCATTCGCTTTCGAGCCCTAAGAGCAATCACTTTGTAACGCCGGCAAAATGAAGACTACTTTCCAGTTCGCCGCCGCCGCCGGTCTTTTGACCATGGCTTCCATGACTGCCGCTCAGGACATTCCCAAATGCGCGGTATGTTGGCCTCCCCACCGTCAAAGATCGCAGTACACCAAGGATCTCTGGTGTCTTCACACAGATGCGATCTTCGGGTATCTTGAATGATGAATTGACGTTTCTAGATTGAATGTTTCCAAGGTGTCGTTACTGAGCACCCTCCCATGGACTGCAAGGAGGCCAACATGTATCTGTGCTTCTGCAAGATGCCCTCTCTTCAGTGGTACTTTATCGATTGCGCCAAGTCCGACTGTGAGACCGATTCAGACGCTACGGCCGCGATCGAATTCGGCACTGGTGTATGCGCTGGTGAGTTGATTTTCCCCCTACGGGACCTCGTAATTCACTAATCTTCGTTGTCAAGAACTCGGCTTCCCTATCAACACCGCCGAGCTCACGTCTCCCCCCGCTTCTAAGGAAGCCACCCTTTCCGTATCTGCCACCAAGGCTGCGTCCACCACCGCCGAGACAACTGCTGCTGAGGCTTCTACCACCGAGACTTCCGAGGAGACTACCGCCGCTGTCACCAGCTCCACCGCCAGCCAGGCCAGCGAGACTTCAGCTGCTGAAACCTCTGCCGATGAGGCTTCTGCTACTGAGAGCGAAGCCGCCGAAGAGACCGAGACCGATGCCAGCTCTACTGCTGCCGAGTCCGCCGCCGAGTCTGCCGCCGAGTCTGCCGCCGAGTCCGCTGCTACTAGTGCTGCTACCGTCGACAACATGGCCAATGCTGCTTCATTCCCCGGTCTTCTCGCTGCCGCCGGTGTCGCTGTTGCTGTTCTTGCACGTCTCTAAATTCCAAGGTGGTTCCATGACTGGATGAGACATGCGAGATGAGATGTCGCTGTGACGAACACACACAATTCATCACAGAAACTCACGATAACGGGGATGAAAACTTATGTAATTTCTTGTATATGTATCTTAGCTTAATATTTACAGCTGCCTGACTCTGGCTGGTCTACATTATTGTTTTGTAATATCCAAGTGAACAGAAAACACCAGTCATTCTCATGGTTGATCGCATGTTAGCTTGGAAGGATTGAATCATACCGGAACCTTGACAGATGACGACGAGGATCAAGCCTGGATGCGAAGCCATGCTTTACTGCCAAACTAATTGATCTCTCTATGAAACAACGCTTAGCCCGCATGATGAAAGGATTATCGATATTTGCCATGGTGCGGCAGTCGTGAAACGAGGAGGATCAAACATTGCACACCAGCACGGGCCGCTACACCATGGTCAGAGTCACGGAGAGTTTCAAACACAAAGTACAAAGTAGCGATGATTCTCCGTCATATCTGGATGAACATCAGCGGGTACTTTGCAAGGTTAATGTAAATCGGATGCTGCCGAGATGGTCATAAGCTTGTTCGCCAACCAGCCCACAAATGTATCATGTCGATCATGAGAAAAGGTTCAATTGATTTTCGATTGATATCATGAAGGAATAACAATGCAGCTTACTTCATTATGAAGAATGGCTGTGAATACTCAGAACCAACGATGGAACAGACTTTCATATGAGGTTGAACAAGTCGTGGAATTATACACCATGAATACAATGACCAGCTCCATACCCGTATCATACATAAACCGTGCCATTCTTTTCCCCAAAGCGCCCAAATTTCATTCAGTAGGATCCATGGTCTCGGAGAACATTGCCGGGAGACTTTAGAGACAAATTCCAGGACAATCAGCTCCTCCATTCTCGGGGTCGCACTCATCCCTCGGGTCGTCATAGCAGTACAGGCCCTTTGGGCATTTCTTCGCCGCAAAACCTCCGCATTGCTTGACGTTCTTGTGAACGCAGATGCCCGGCATGTCACAAGCCTGGCCGCATGATCCCGGGATGCGAGGGTCGTCGATACACTCGTGGTGTTTCTTGCACGATGGTGGATTGATCCGGTGTCCGCCACAGTCGGGGTAGGAGTTTTTGAAATAGCATGTTCCTGGGCATTTATTCAGGTTTTTGCATTTCTTGGAGTCGGGATAGCATTTTGCGCCGCGAGCACATGGAGCAGCCTCGAGACCACAGGTCTGGCCAGTAGGTTGCTTAGGTTTGGATGCTGCGGTGAGGGTGACGAGGCCCGTCACGATGAGAAGAAAGGATTTGATAAGCATTGTGCTACTTGAGATGTAACTGGTGATGTACTTGGTGTAGGACAAACAACATGATTTTTGAACGGGAGGGAGGGGCTTGCTTTATAGTTTTCTCCCCTTTCTTCAAAGAAGTTAATCTTGATCTATTTTGAGCTGTTGTGAGATGGGAACGCCATTTGTGAAAAAGGCTGTCAGTGGGTGAAGCTAATTTGATGAGGCGAACAGCCACTTGTTATGTATGTTATGTACGGCGACAAAGTCTAGGATGTGCCTAGTTGGGAGGACAAATGATCGTGTTCTACCAAAAAGTCACTTCATTAATGCACGACAACCAAGGACGATCACAATGACGCAGTTGGCCTGCACTCGCAATCATAGATTTATTAAACCGTCTTGAATGTGTAATAAGTATGGCGAGGCATTCTGGCATGGATCATCTCTCAGAGCTGGCATTCCTTTGAAGCCCTCTTGACGATCTAGACTTGTTCCAAAGGTTCTGACCCTCCATTTTAGACGGGATTGCCCCGAGGTTATTTCTTTGAGGAATAGCAGTCGATGCGAAAGACAAAAAGCAATGTCGGTCGATCGCCCGAAAGACCAAGCCAACTTGGACGAGGTAGATGGATAAGGATTATCGGTATCCTCCAGGAATAAAGTCTAGACTATTGAACCTGAACGCCAGGAATGGACCACTTCAATGCTTCATGATGTAACAAGCTTTAAAGTTTTTTTTATTTTATTTTAGAGCTGATGTCTCAATTCAGTCGATCGCGAATTGGGTGCGTGTAATTTTAATATTCAGGCTTTGGAGAGATCAATAACAAGTACTTGCTATAGGCGGATTATCCATTTGAGAATGTCTGAATCCTTCTCCAACACAGGAATTATGGACAGGTTCATCATGAGGATACAGAGTAAGGAGCTGAGACTGAGCTTCCTGTACAGCACGGGGGAGTTTTGTAGGAGTATATACTAAAATAACATCCACCCTTTCATCAAACATCACAGGCCGCGTGGCCCAATGGCAAGGCGTCTGACTACGATTCAAGCCCAAACAGGCTACGATCGTCAGGTATCAGAAGATTCCAGGTTCGACCCCTGGCGTGGTCAATTTTTTTCGGCTTTCCATCGCTCATCTTGGGTTTCTTTTTTTTATTTCGCCATTTCCCCATCAAACCGCGAGGCCGAGATGGATGCTCAAAATGCGTGTAGATTGTTATCGGCTAAGGTTGAAGGCAGGATCAGAGGATATTTAGTTTGGAAGGTACGCCTGGAAGAGTAGCCCCATAGTGTCACAGCACAACATCTCTCGTGTTTGTCTCATACTGAATAAAGCAATTTCAGATGAGTGGCGATAATCCGCATGGTGTTCCGACACTCAATGTGTTCTTTTTTTTCTTTCTTTTTTTTCTTTTTTCTTGTTACTATTTCCAGACTCATCTATATACACCTATTCTCATTGATCGTAAGTGACAGGTATGTAGCCAAACTGGTGCTTCCAAGCCACTATCACATCTCATGTCAAAACCTCACTATGGGCTTCTCGTCGGTGAGCATTACTAACCTTGAGGGTCACCCACCTACTAATTCCAAGATAAAAATATAAGGCATCGACATCGAAATGCAAAAAGTCCTACAGATACGCATCCTTGATATATCTATCCGCCTCTTGTATTATCCAAAGACTCTGGTTCACGCTCGGGGAATCTGCCCCGAACTGGCTCTGTTGCCACCGTTTGAAAAGCTGTCGGAGATGAGGACCTACCCGTGTTACTCCAGAATCCATTAAATCTTTAAGAACAGGGACTTGACAAGCCGCCAACAGTATGAGCATTGCACCAGACATTCTGAACATTGTTAGCCTCGCTCTCTGAAATCGGTCTTCTCTGTCTGTTCTTGACAAGACACCGAGGGCTCACTCACGATAACGAGCAGATCCAGGTATCGACCAATACTGTCTGAGGATAACCCCTCAAGTTGAGAGCATGCAGTAAGCATGAGTCAAGGCAAGCCTTGCACCTCAACAAAGCCTCCTGCGTTGGATTGTTTGGATTCATGCCACTTGGCCCGACATTGCTTCCACTGAGTATCCACATGAGATATGGTCGATAAATCACTCCCCGGCAGGTCAAATATCTCTGACGCAGGAATCCTCCAACATCAGTTGCTGCATCTTCAGTGTCAATACTGAAGTAAAAGGATCTCGGAAGGAAATCACGCCATTCGTCGAGTTGGTGTTGTAGCTCAGCAACAATTCTAGGGAAACGTGATGTGTCCCACGCAGCGCCAGTATCTCGTGCATACAAGAGCTGATGCACGCGATTGAGAAGACGCCTCATGCTGATACATGCTAGAAAATAGAGCGAAGATTCTTCTCTTTCTTGGTCGGATGTGTGGGTGTTATAAAACCCAGGTAACCGGACAGAAGATTCAATACGAGCGATGCCAGATGGTGGACATGCAGATAACTCGGCCATATAGTCACTATTTCCATCGATTAGTTATAAGCCATCACAAAATCATTATCCGGGAACTATCACACCTCTCGAGTATATAGCAAGACCAGAAAATTCTTCTAATTCTCTCCTGGTCTTCATCATTGTGGGTAGATGGCGGATATGCAAGGAGAAGCATGCATCGGGCAGCTGTAGCGTTGAGATACTCCCAAGCCTGAAGTGGCCTAACAAGAGAAGCAAAGTAAAGACTGGATCAAAAACTCTAAGTCCAAAGATCTTGTTTATGACGAGAGAAAACTTACGCGGTAAAGAACAAACATTGCGTTGTCTCTGAGCTGACCTCGAGATGAACAACATACATCTTTTTCAATGCAAGTTGAAAGTACACATGTGCCATCCTCACTTTTTGCAGACGTTTCTGTTCATCGTCATCTCCTTCGCCCGCCTTGTCTGCAGAGCGAAGCTGAGTAACAACCTGGCTCATACAGCCAAGAGCCATGGCCAATAAACTCAGACAACAATGCACCGTATCTTCAGCGGGTACGCCATCTTCTAGCGTTGAGCGGATCTTGTCCAATTGGCTCTGAGACATGGTAGGGTACCAGAAATTGACGTTCTTCTCAAACGAGGCGAGTATAGATCCCACGCCTTCTGCGTTGACGTAGGGGTACATGGGATTTTGCATAATCGTCAAGGGTGTGCGGGACTGCTCGATATGGAATATAGACTGTACATCGCGCCTGAGTGAAGGGAAGATGTCGAAATGGGGCCACTGGAGAATAGATTCCGTCGTGGAGATGTGCATGGAATCAAGAACAGCATTCTCGAAGCTGTTGCTGTTGTCGCGGTAGTCTTGGCTGCCTGGTGTTTGAATCGTGATGCTGTTCCTTGGCCCCAGTGTTGAACTCTGAGGTGAGCTATGTTGATAGGCTGTAGGGGGACCATGAGGTGATGGGTGTGCCTGACGATGATCTCCTAGTTGAGAGACCACTGACTGGGTGCATGTGAGACCCTGCATTTGAAAGTTTGACACTCATGATCGACTTACAATAGTGGATTGCAGTTCGTGCAGGGACTTTTCGACGCGAAGGACGCTCTCGAGGATGACATCCGTCTTACTCCTCCTGTGGACGCATCAGTGTTGAGAGGTATTGAGCCTGAATTGGTTCCAGACAAAGACCTACGAGTTTGCTTCACTTCCATAGGTACAGTCGTGACCCGAGGATACACACGACGTGCACGGAGTTCCACCGTCGCAACTGGCTTTGTATCAGCAAGCAATCGTTGGATCATCATGAACAACCTTACCGCGTCTTTCGATTCCTGCATGCATCACACTATCGCCAGCCCTTGTCAGCAAACCAAGTCATTGGTACTCGGATCACATAAACAATCCACATACTGCATGCGATGTACGAAGCCTCTTCCTCGTCGGCCCGCTCACGGAATCGTCTAATCTGTCGTCCATGATGTGTAGCAGCGAAAAGTGAAGAGATCCCCGGACCGAACGGAGCCGGGGGAATAACGAGTGTGTGGAGATGGGGAAGCAGGCATAATAAAGAGAAGAAGAAAAAGGTGCGAGTGGGGTGAGGAGTCGACGACTATTGTTGTCCGCTACGGAAGAAAAGAGTCAAGGGGTTGTGAATGGAGCGGCAAAAGAAGCGCGGTGTGTTAGTGGTTCTACCATGTCAGATGATCATTTCGCTACCTTGAAGGGATTGCAATACCGGGGTCAACCCCAGATTCTTCGGTAGCCTTCGCGACGGATGGTTTTGTGAAGGTGATGTAATGGACTGTTCAATTGACAAGGATGAGAATCGATGAGACTCGTGGTTATAGGAAGAGGTGAGAATTGTCTGTTCGATAAACACAGTCACTGACATTGGATAAATTGGTACTGTAGTCATCTTGATTTCAATGGATAGCAAAGGATGTGATTGATTCGTTGACAGAACACTGAAACGGATAATTTATCATGTCAATCTTGAAAATCTTGACAGAACAATCACATGTTATCTGCTGTCAACGTTACATGCCGATCATGAGACGCAAACAGAAATGGGGTGGAAAAGAACCAAGCAAACAAATCTGTCGTCTTAGGCAGATCAACGTCTCAAAATCCCAAGTAAACCAATGCAGATTCATCAACTCCAATGTATTGATAATATCATGAAAACATTCACAACAACAGTGCTGCAACTATCCTACCACCATAACTTCTGATCAGACCATCACTCATGCTTCCATTTCAAGCTTATCCCTGCCTGTAACATTCAGGGTGTTCATCACCGTCTCAGCACTTCTCTTCTCAAGACTCTTCTTGACTGGGTTCTTGGCCTCAAACACTTCCGAAAGCTCCTCCAGAGTTCGGTCCTTGGTCTCGGGGAAGAAGAAGTAAATAAATACAGCCTCGAGCAGATTCCAAAACACGAAAACCAAGTAGAAGTAATAGCCAATGTCCTCAAAGGCTGGACCACTGCTGTATTGGATGACAGTGGAGGCACAGGCACTGGCAAAGTTTCCAATGGCAGTTCCCTTGGCTCGGATATCGGTGGATAGACATTCTGCAATGTATGCAGACTGAAGAGGGGTCCAACCGAAAGAAAAGACAATACCAAAGATGAAGATGAAAGCCACAGTCGTGTTGGCGGCGGCAACATTACTGCCGTCATCGGTAGCGACCTTGCTGGTGCCAGTCATGACGGCGAAGCAGCAAGAGCAGAAAATGATGGAGTAAATCAGAAGAGGACGACGACCGACAACGTCTGTCAGACGGGCTCCGAGAATAGCTCCCATAAAGCAGAGAACTGGGTTGATACCATTGAGAGCGAGGACCTTGTGCTGCTGTTCGATTCCAGCCTTCTTCAGCATGGTAGCCAAGTAGTAGGAACTCAAACTGTTGCCGGAAATCTGTCCCATGACGGCCATACCAAGAACGCAGATCAATCGTCGACGTGCGCTGTGTGTATTCCAGAGTCCGGTGTAGTCCCAGAACTTCTTATCCGAGGCCTCGGCCGAGATCTGAGACAACATCTCCTTGAGCTGGAGCTGGACCATGGGGTGGTTCTCGTCGCCTTCACCGTGGTACTTGGTGAGCACCTTGACGGCATCGTTATGCCTGTCTTGAGCCATGAGCCAGCGAGGAGACTCGGGTAGCCAAAGGACACCGAGAACGACAATACCAGAAGTAACCATCTGGCACCAGATAGGGATACGCCATGCATGAACGGAATCAAGATAGCTGCATCCGTACACAGTCCAGCTGGCGATGATGCTTCCGATGTACCAAGTACAGTTGTAAAGACCAGTCAAGGTACCTCGCCATTTTGGATGAGCCATCTCACTAACGTAGCAAGGGGCAGAAACACAGCAGAAGCTGACTCCAAAACCGAGAACGAATCGACCGGCGAGGAACTGACCTCGGTTGACGCAGGGGGCTTGCACGCAGGTACCGATAATGACAATGAGGGCTCCGGTGAACATACCCCAGCGTCGTCCGAAGGAGTCATTGACGGGACCGGTGAAGAAGACGGCGGCGACCGAACCGATATTGTACATGGCGAAAACGATGCCGGTGGAGGACCCTTCAACTTTCCTGGATTTTGTCAGCGGTGGAGTTGATGGGTGACGGGGGGGTAACCTACATGTCAAAGTATCGCTGATAAGAAGTCATACCATTGAGTCCACCCATCAAACTGCCATCGTATCCGTTCTATGAATAGTGTTAGTCCTGAAACTTCACGTGTTGATGGGATGAACATACAAGACATCCACAGAGGTAGGCGAATGCCAGAACCCCATAGAGACGAAACATATGTGGTGTCCATGGCGACAACGCCTGAGACTCAACCTCTTCGGCAAGCTGCACAGCTTCACCGACATCATGACCTTTGCTACGAAGATCTGGCTCTCCCATAGCCTTTTGGTCAGGATGGTCAGCCATGATGGCGTGTTGAAGAGAAAAGTATCGTGATAGAAGAAAGGGGGATACCAATGGGTAAAGGGACGTAAGAGATGAGTATCAATGGTTCTTCTATAGAAAGAAAAATCTATGGCCATGGCGTGGATGTGGCCTTTATATAACTTTTACCTCTTATAGCCATGATCTCCCAGTCTTTTGTTGTCCTGTGATGCTTCTTTGACCTGAATGGCATCCTCGTCCGAGACGGGCCAGGACCTAAAAAAGCCGGGGAGCATATTCTCCCACCCTGGTAGACGTCGATGGGTGTGCACACTCTTCACGGTAGTCTTGTTTAGTCTTCGGATTCTTGTAACATTCCCCCGCATTCTTGTTTGACCCTCCCCCCGTTCCCACTGCGGTAGTGTCATGGAGACTGGGGGAATTTTTGACAGAGCGGCTAGCGATGGGTGACTTGACTATGTCAAGAGGGGGAATTGGATGTTCGGAAAAGGCTAGAGACCATGATGGAGTGATTGAATGGTACCTCGTAAACAGGATGGAGCCCATGTTTACTCGTAAGAGCTGGGGGACATTGTGCACCGTTGGACAAGGGAGGGGTTCCCTCTTCCCTCTCCCGGCTCCGGTATCCCCGCGAGTTCAATTCTGGGGTTAGCATGGGCAGGACTTTACTGGCCAAGTCATCACTCCATCTCGTAGGGATCTACACTCTTCAAAACCAAGGACCTAGCACCAGTCCCTCAATTTTCCCATGCGCACCTATCATGCAGCTTGGCGGATTTCGCTCCTTCGGGGAAACTGGAGCCAGAGCAGCAATCGGGAAGAAAATCATGGTCAAGTAACCCCATCTCAAATGTCGTGTTTTATCAAGAAAGGAAAACCATGTCTGGAGCCAAGTTGTCGAGCTTCGGGTTACCCCACGACTCTTAAGAGTTTAAAAAGGCTCGTGGTGATCCTCTCGATGAACCCTTACTGAATAAACACACTCAAGTTTTCTTGATTCCGTCTATTTCTCATCACCAAACATGGGAGAGAATATTCACATTTCACCAAAGGGGATTTCCCCTCAGAAGGATGAGTCTCGGCCAGATTACTCCAACGAGACCGTCATCCGAAGAAATTGTCTCCCCACCAGATCATACCACATCCCAGAGACTTCAGTGCTACTCAACGGCTCATGGGACTTTCATTTAGCCTCCACACCAATTGAGGCTCCTGAGCCAGAAGAGGCCGATGGCATCAGCTGGGAGAAACTTCAAGTTCCTGGACATTGGCAGCTTCAAGGCCATGGAAAGCCGTGGTACACCAATGTCCAATATCCCATCCCCGTTTGCCCGCCTCATGTGCCTACTGAGAATCCCACGGGAACATATCGAAGAGCATTCTATGTTCCTGCTGGCTGGGACTCAGACGCCCAGTTGAGACTCCGTTTTGACGGTGTCGATAGTGCTTATCATGTTTGGGTCAATGGAACCCTGGTCGGATATGCCCAGGGTTCTAGGAACCCGTCTGAGTTTGACATTTCTGCCTTTGTCGATAGAAAGCGACGAAATGAATTGTTTGTGAGGGTGTACCAATGGTCAGATGCGACTTATATCGAGGATCAAGATCAATGGTGGCTGTCAGGTAGGCGACATGCGATTTTGCGATGGCCATTGTCACTGACTAGATTGTACAGGAATTTTCAGAGATGTCAATCTCATCGCTTTCCCTGGAAATGGCAGAATTGAAGACTTTTTTATCCGCACAGATTTGGACGAAAAGTATCAAGATGCCACTCTCCACGCAACCATTGATCTTCACACCCAAGGTACTGGATCTGTAGAACTCACTCTTTCCGAGCTTGATCAGAATGGAGACTCTGTTATCGGAACTGGAAAGGTCTCTGTCAACAAGGATACCAAGCAAGTCGATGTCAAGCTTGCAGTCAAGGATCCCCAAAAGTGGACAGCTGAGACTCCTTACCTCTACCAAGTTGAGATCTCACTTCAGACCGAGGGGTCCGGCACGCCATACAAGATTCAGCAACGTGTTGGTTTCCGCAAAGTCGAACTGATTGATGGTCTCATGAAGGTCAACGGCACGCGCATTCGTCTTCGAGGTGTAAATCGACATGAACACCACCCTCTCCTAGGACGCTCCGTACCTCTTGAATTTGCGAAACGGGATCTTCTCCTCATGAAGAAGCACAATATCAATGCCCTTCGCTGCGCTCATCAGCCCCATGACCCCAGGGTTCTCGATCTATGCGATGAATTAGGCCTCTGGGTAATGGCAGAAGCCGATCTCGAGTGTCACGGCTTCTATGACGCTGTTGCTCGTCCACTAGACATCCCCGAGGAGATGGATTACGAGGAGAGAAAGAAGCTAGCTTTCCCCCAGTCTGCCGAGTTTACTTCCAACAATCCTACCTGGAAGGACGCTTATGTCGATAGAATGCAGGCTGTTGTCCAGCGTGACAAGAACCATGCTAGTGTCATCATCTGGAGCCTCGGTAACGAGGCTTTCTATGGTGACAACCACAAGGCTATGTTCAAGTACAGCACAGAATTCGACCCTGGACGTCTTGTTCACTATGAGGGTGATGCCCACGCTGAGACTACCCACATGTATAGTTACATGTATCCCAGTATCGAGCGGCTCATCAAGCTTGCCAAAGAGGAGGGCGTGCAAGATGGCAAATTTGAGAAGCCAATTGTTTTGTGCGAGTACGGTCACGCCATGGGCAACGGTCCTGGTTGGCTCGAGGACTATGAGCAGGCCTTCCGAGACTACCCCCGTTTGCAAGGTGGTTTCATCTGGGAATGGGCGAATCACGGTTTGTGGAAGGAGGATGCAGGCTACTATGCATACGGAGGCGATTTTGGCGAGGCTCCCCATGATGGTACTTTCGTCATGGATGGCTTGTTGAACAGCGAACATGAGCCTACACCAGGACTGGTCGAGTACAAAAAGGTTATTCAGCCAGTTGGTTTCTCCATTGAGGAGGGTAAGCTCGTCATTGAGAACAGGCATGATTTCGATGACTTGAGCTACCTCTCGGCGAACTTCAAGGTGGAGAGATTTGGGGACAAGTTAGTATCTGACGATGACCACGTTGAGGGGTTATACTAACACCTTACAGGACCACCTTGATCAAGGGAGGCTCATTTGACTTGCCATCTATCCCGGCTAGAGAAAAGGGAACGGTGTCGCTCCCACTCGACCAACTCAACATAAAGGGCAACGAAGAAGTCTATCTTACTGTTTCACTGACTCTTAAGCAAGCAACTCTCTGGGCTGACGCTGGCCATGAGATTGCCTGGTTCCAACATCAACTCCATGCACCTACCACAAGGGCCACTTCTCTGAGTCTAAACCACTTGACTTCCAAGCTAGATGTCAAGACTGCGGGCGCGACTGTCACAATATCTGGTCTTAACTTCTCTTTCATTTTCGACCGAGCTCGTGGGTCCCTCAAGAGCTGGGTGGTAGAAGGCCAAGAACTTCTGCATCCTGATCCCAAGACGGGCGTGGCCATCGTTCCATCTTTCTGGAGACCTGCGACAGATAACGATGTCTCGGGATCCTTACCTTACTGGCAAAGATTTGGAGTTGACGCTATTACTTCGCAACTCCGATCCTTCTCCGTCAACTCCTTTGACGATCAGAAGACTGTCATCAAAGCGCATACTTTCCTCACACCTCCTGTTCTTGGATGGGGATGGCACAGTGAGATCGAGTACACTGTTTCCGCCACTGGATCTCTGTCCATCGATGTGACTCGCCTATCACCAGTTGGACCGTTCCCCGAGCACGTTCCTCGAGTTGGTCTGAATCTCCACGGCAGCAAATCATTGGAGCACGTCTCTTGGCTCGGTCTAGGTCCTGGCGAGAGCTACCCCGACAAGAAACTGTCCCAGCACGTTGGAATCTGGGATGTCAACTCAGTCGCCGAGCTACAAACCCCGTACGATGTGCCCCAGGAAAATGGAAACCGACTCGACACAAGATGGGTCAAGTTTGGTTCCCGAGGCGCTGGGATCCGTGCTACTCGTGTCGATGAGGCTTCACAGTTTAGTTTTGTGGCTTCTCACCACAGCATAGATACTATCCAATCAGCTCGTCACCCACCTGACCTTGTGGAGGATGGAGCTCTTCATCTGAGACTTGATGCTCAGGTTGCTGGTGTGGGTTCAGGGGCTTGCGGTCCAGCAGTGAGGGAGGATCTGATGGTCAAGACGCAAGACTACAAGTTCAAATTTTTGCTGGAGCCTTTTTAGTATGAGAGTTGAAGCCATAGACGGTTATGATACAATGAAATTGAAACCTTTTCAACAACTTTCCTGGCTCAGTGTGGCAGATGTTAAGTTTGCGTATCGAGTCGTCGTCAATCTTAGGCCTTGTGGCCAGATAGTTAAGCTATCTTTTCATACAATCTCATCAAAGTAATGAAAAACATAAATCTTCCTTTTGTTTTGTAGTAAGTGAGCATCCTAAAGGTTTGTCGAATGTCGCGCTCACATGCCTCAACGGGCTCTGGAGGCCGTGGGAACATGTACCAAACAAACTCTTATAACTGATCTCTGACGGTCAATGATACTAGACCTCCAGGAATGCTAGAAACGTGCTCCATAATCTCTGGAATATTCACAATCGAAGAGTTTAGATAGATATGCTGAACTGAGGATGGTTTTTAGGCATGTTGGAGAATTATTTCTGGGATAACCTCAGTGATCAGCTATGTTCCAATACACTTTATAATGTTCGGCGAGAACGGCTTGCCAAAACGAATGAATCCTCGCAAAAAGGAGACGTCCTGCAAGAAGACTTGTACTGTAGGGTGACCAAAACCACTTACTACTGTGTGACGTTCATTTGGACGATTAACCCTCATTGAATTGATGCATCAATTTATCTCAGTCGATGACGTTATGGCGTTTCAACGTCATAACTCCTCAACTCTTCTACACTGCTTACAACTTCATCTTCATTAACATACTTTGTAAGATATCATCTGAGTAGTATACACTTCAAAATGTCGTCGTCTTCCCACGCAGACAATTACCCAAATCGCCGCGTTACTCGATCCATGTCTAAGTACTCACCAACTGATGAAAGTAATGTTGTTGACATAGAAAACTTGAAACCAAATAAACCACATCAATCCAAACGAAAAGTAGCCGAGGAAGATCAGAAGAAAAAGAAGCAAAAGAGGCAACAGAAAGACGAACCAATAACAATTGAAGAATCGCTAGCTTCAGTACCTGGAATGATCGTATGGGATGTCACAGTGAACGTCCGTACACCCCCTATACGCAACAAAAGGTTTGGTCTTATACAAGAACAAGTCGCGACTGACCTCTATGCCCTTCTCGTGGCAGCTGTGCTTTGGAATCGTACAAGAGGAACCCAGGCGCGGCCAGTCTTTGAGATGTTGTTGGAGAGTTACCCTACCCCAAGAGACCTCGCAAAAGCGTCGCAACCTGCTCTGGCTACGCTCTTACATCCTATCGGGTTATACAATTCTAGAGCCCAACGACTAATCGACCTTGCAACAGCTTGGATTGCAAGCCCTCCATCACCAAGCCGGCGATATAGGAAACTCGACTATCCGAACAAGGGGGATGGTAAAAATATTGGGAAAGACGAGGTTCTCGACCGGAATGACGAAAGACAAGGATGGGAAGTAGCCCACCTACCAGGGTTAGGACCCTATGCCATTGACAGCTTCCGCATCTTCCATCGCGACATACTACGAGGTCTTGCCAAAGACTGGAATGGTCTGGGAGCAGGACCAGAGTTTGAACCAGAATGGAAACGAGTTTTGCCTGACGATAAGGAACTCAAGGCATATATCGACTGGATGTGGTTGAAAGAAGGTTGGTTGTGGGATCCGGTAACTGGGCATAAAGAGAGAGCTTCGGGAGAGAGGATGAGTATGGAAAAGTCACGACCAAGATATGTTGGTGAGGGACCTCACGGTGTCAAGGCTTCGTAGATGGCATCTATTCAGCACCGGGTCAGATCAAGTTTCCATGGGGACAAAACCCACAAATCCCTTATTCTATCTTGAATCCTCATTCCCTTCAACATCAGGAAATAGCAAATATGTACCAAAGCTGGTTTCTTTCACATTAGTCATAGAATCTGGAGGTTCGCATCAACTCGATTTCGCTTATTGACTGTGGAATACCCAGGGCAAATCAAAAGAACATATAGAAACAGTATAACTGAGAGCACTACAATGCCACCACCGCTCTCATAGTTGGTACTTGCAGTCATAGTCAGGACAGCAACATTATAGTTAGATAAGAAGTAATGTCAGATTTGATAACTGTATCATACGGAGCCAATTAAACCAGACATCGTGGCTCAAGGTTCCTTCAGTCTATCCGTCCTCAATCATTCTAGGTTCGTTTATTGTTACTAAATCTAGGAAAACCACAACACGTGCCACAAGGAAGTAAAGAGCAGTTCTGTCTCAGAAGACCCCTTCCAACAAAGTCTCGGAAAAGAAATCATCTAGAAAAGATGCCTCAAATCCATCAAATGCCATGTCCATGGCGGGAGGAAACGACTGTTCACCTACATGCCGTTTTGTTATGGGATGAACATATTTGGTGGTAACATGAAGTGTAGCCTTGGAAGAATGTCCCGATCTTGCCCCGTGGTTTTCTGCGACAAGAGAGACTCCAGGGCTGAGTAAATCCCATAAAAGTTCAGGTTGGAACCGAATCGTGGTGCCTTTGGTTCCAGTATCTTTATCTTGATCTGTGCCAAAATGCTTCAGCTCCTGAAACACCTTAAGCTAGATGAAGTTAGTCGTGCTTCACAGAAAGATATAGATTGTGTACCTTGTGAGCGATATGAGGCCATTGCAAGGCCAACTGTTCTAATAGCCCCTCGATCATGTCGAGATTCTCTTGAGCTTTGCTCGACGCCTCTTCGTCGTGGGCGAATTGGAACAGCCAAGGAATGGTTGCCGTAGCTGCAACGGCATATCCTATCAGCGGATCATAAATCTGCAGTGAAGCGTCTTCGGCCATTTGTATCAACCGTGCCACCCATTCGTAGTTGTAAAGAGCTTGATCTACTGTCTTCTGTAGGAATGACTGCGGCTGAAGCTTGTCCCTATTCCCTCGCAGGGCGACCAGTTGAACAAAAGGGTTGTTCAGAGCTGCATGTGATGCGTGGAATAATATCTGCATAATCAGCCACGGGATCCAGTATTCTTTTTGCTGAGAAATATCAGAAGGTGATCGGTCCGGAAACGATGCGTTTCGTAACATGTGGCGGTTCGTAACTCTTGCTTCGACCTCATATAAGGAAACGACAAGCTGAGCATGCCTAGACGTGGCCAGCCATGAGCAATCAACTAAGCCGCACCGGACTTCCTGAAGGTATGCCATAATATCTCCCCATACGGAGACCAGCTGTAAGCAGCACGCGTTGATGCCTATCTTCTGTCCATCTTGAGGATCATCATTGGAGAGTTCGGGGCAGTAACTCTTTTGTGCCCTGGCGCTGTCTAGGGGCTCGGGGTTGCTAACACTCTGAGGGAAGTTGAGACGCCCAACAGGAAGACTTCGGCAGGCAAGGCGAGGGGTGAATGTTTTTTCAAGGATAAATATGCTCCAGTGACATCTCAGTGTACTGTCTGGGCTGTGAGGTAAACAGGAATGGCAACAGTATGGGGATAATCGCAAAGCTTCCAGCCGGGCTAGGGATCCGATGGCCATCCAAGCTCGAGCTTGTTTGCCTTCTAAAATAGCATCAGTATTGCCATGTATTAAGGGAAGGTATAGAAGGCTTACTTTTCAACTCGCAAAGAGCTATGAGGCAGAGTGACTGTAACACATCTATCTTCACAATACCCTCCATCGACAGCTCTGTTGTAACGCTACGGCAGGTAGTCAAGTAAAAGTCGATAGCCTGTGATTCTGTTCCATGGTAGAATGGATGACTGGAGTAGTGAAGCACAAGTGCGAGGAAGCCCCATCGAAGATAGTATGGAAACGAAAGAAGTTGATCTTCAAGACCTGAAGGGCTGAAGAGAGGCAGGGGTTGGAAGTATATTTGGTTGCGGTAGATGTCGACAAAATAATCAAGAACTTGTGCTGGCGGTTCGGGGTCAGACGATGTCCTGTTGATAAATTAACACTCTGCATCAATCTGCATTTATCAATACTAACTTACCAGATTTTATTACTGCTGGAAGCTGGCGGCGCCAAGGCCTGCTCTGTGAGCCGAGATGAGATGTCACATAGCCCACGACTGCGTCTACAGACATGGGGAATCAGTTGAGTGAGCCCACATTATACCAATTGACTAACTTGACGACACTGGTAAAGAGTCAAGTTCAAAAATTGAGACTTGAAACTTCGGGCGTAGAGGGGATCAATGTCATGGACAAGACTAGGCGGAAACAGCAATACTTACTCTTCACCATTAGGAATAGTCACCGCAGCTCCAGTAGTACTTCGAGGCAGGTAGATACAAGTCTGCTTCAACCGGTGACAAAAGGAACATTCCGGCTTCTCAGCCGAACACTTGACTTTTTTCTGACTTGATGATAGGCTTGATATCAGCTTCTGCGCGCATACACACAATCAGACAAAGAAACTTGACTCACCGACATCGCTCACAAGACCGGCGGGTGCCATGTCTTTGCTGCAATCGCCGCCGATTCATTGTTTGTGGTGGGCCGAAAGTCTGTCAACAGGCGCAGGTCCCTGCGAATTGTGAATTGTGCTCAAATCATGATGGATGGTTATGTCGTGCTCAAGAGGGTGGAGAGTGGGCACGGAATTTGACGGCGGGGGCGGATTTTGTTCAAATTCCGGCTCCCACGACGACGGAGAATTGTGCTGACAATGCTATATTCCGATCATGACATGGTTATCTCTAGCAGTCATGACAACCCCTGGTGTCAAGTTTCTGGTGTGATATAATGTATACTTATCTTTCAAACCCCGCCGTCTTATTTTGGACTCTTTGACAGATCATTCTTACGTTTCTATATCACTGTTCTCTCACTGTCCAACTTTCCCCATCTTGCTTGACTCTCACAATTACATACATCGCAGGGCAATGAGCAGCGAAACCATGCCTACCTCACATGCGCCTGAAGCACCACTTATCATTGTTGGTGCAGGCATATTTGGCCTGAGTCTTGCCTACGAATTAACCAGTCGTGGCTACACGAACATCACCGTACTCGACCGTCAAATGCCGCCAGTTCCTGATGGCAGCAGCGTTGATGTCTCTCGAATCATCCGCTCCGAATATGCCGACCCTATATACTCAGCCCTCGCTGTAGACGCCCTTAAGGAATGGCGCTCTAACCCAGATTGGTCTCCGTATTATCACGAAGATGGCTTTCTCATGGCAGCTTACGGTAAGGATAGTTCATACATTCAGAACTACCGTGCAATGCGTGAGAAGCAGGCCAACAAGCAACCCATGGACATTTTCGAATCGCATGAGTTGGACCACAAGATCAAAAAGCTGTATCCAGGTGTTCAGGCCCAGCTTGATGGTTATGCCGGAATTCACAACAATCTCGCAGGATGGGCAAATGCCAACGATGCTGTTCAAGCACTTGCGCAGAGGTGCAGCTTGGCAGGTGTCTCTTTCATCACCGGTACCCACGGAACAGTCACGTCTCTCATCAAAGAAGGACCAAGAGTGACAGGCGTTGAAACAGCTGCCGGTACCAAACTTTCTGCCCAAACTGTTGTTCTAGCCACGGGAGCTTGGTCAAACCGGCTGATCCCTGAGATGAATTTTAGTCTTTTGGCTACGGGCCAGCCGGTAGGTTTTATCCAACTGACATCTCAAGAGTACGAGCAATACAAGGACATGCCTATCATGATCAATTTCGACACTGGCGTGTTTTGCTTTCCACCTACCCCGGATACGCACCAGCTAAAGCTTGCGCGTCATGGTTTTGGTTACATGACCAAAGTGGACGTCAATGGCCGCGAAATTTCGTCTCCCATGCTCAAGGGAAACAATGCAGCTTCAGGATATCTTCCCGAAGACGCCGAGAAGGGACTTCGCGAGGGTGTCAGATTCTTCTTCCCGCAGCTCGCCGACCGTCCATGGTCGAGATTGAGAATGTGCTGGTACACAGACACACCCAAGGGGGATTTCGTGGTGGACTACCATCCTACGCTTCAAAGGTTGTTTCTTGCCACGGGTGGTTCTGGACAGTAAGTTTTTGTCAAGACAAACGATTTTCACCTAAATAACCGTTGAATCAGCGCCTTCAAGTTCTTCCCTGTCCTCGGCAAACACGTTGCCGATTGCTTCCAAGGTAAAGCTCCAACCTCACTTCGTAATAAATGGGCGGCTCGCCTCCCAGATACAAAGAATCCTCACCTGGCAGGTGATGGAAGTCGTGGAGGGCCTCCAATAAGAGTGGTGACAAGACAGGAGCAAGCGAAACTATAGTCTCCTGCTGAGCGTTGTTGGGATGAGATGAAATATGTTGGAGTGCCTATTTTTTTCTTCTTTCTTCTTTTTGAAGTCAATTATAGACCGACGTCTGTTTCCTCGAGGGTCTTCGCAAATGAGTAGGGCAGTTTGATCGATAATGAAGTCATGAAATACCGAGATAGTCCCACATTTGGTGTGAATCATCAAGAACTTCATGACTATCAAGGTCGAAATCCTTGGAGCTGAGCGCTTGCTATTGTCTGCTCTTCTGCTATTTTTTTTTATGTCACGAGCCAACATTTCCATTGAGAACCATTATACCCATTTATTTGCATTGAATGCTACCGTTGCACTTACTGGGTAACAACAATCTCGCCAGGCAATCCCGGGTTCACCCAACACTTGATCCTCATCTACTCCGTACTACCTTTCCCAACTCTAATCATCACCATTGGCGATACATCAACTTTCGTAAGTCTCCTTGACAAACTACTTCCCGATAAATCGAGCCAAATGTTTCTATAATTAATCCAATCCCTTAATTTCTTCTCCACACACGCTAATGACATCATGTTCTCTCGTAGAATTCTCCATCTCTTCGAGATCGCCACAAAGGAGGGCCCGTGATCCTCTTAGTTCACCTCGTATCCAGCGGCGCCCCACGGATACCGGCATTCTGCTAAGGAAGAAAAGACTGCTAATACAGCCCTATTATTGAGCATGTCTCCATCAAGTTGGCGTCGATCTCAATACTCTCAAAACTTAAGTAGCCGCCCAAGTACGTCTCGTCTTGTTTCCCAGAACCATTCTGTAACATACTTCTTTGTTCTTCACCATGAGTATATTTTCGTCTTCCTACCTCTTACTAAGTCTTTTAGGTAACATCAGCAATACACTTGCTGCACCTTCAAAGACCGAAGCACTGACTAGCTGCCTACGCAACGCCAAGGTTCCCTACGATACCAGAAACACAGCAGCCTGGACACAAGATGGCACAGCGTACAATCTACGACTTCAGTATGAACCTATCGCTATAGCCGTCCCGACAACAGCCGCCCAGGTTTCTGCAGCGGTAGCTTGTGGTTCAAAGCATGGCGTTGCTGTGAGCGCTAAGAGTGGTGGACATAGCTACACATCTCTCGGTCTGGGAGGAGAGGATGGCCACCTTGTCATTGAACTCGACCAGATGTACTCTGTGAAGTTGGCAAAAGACGGGGCTGCCAAAATCCAGCCTGGCGCAAGACTTGGTCATGTTGCAACGGAGCTGTACAACCAAGGCAAGAGAGCACTTTCTCATGGTACATGCCCAGGGTAAGCTTACGATATCCATGCCTCCATTTTCTTATGATATTTTATATTAATGATCACAGTGTGGGTGTTGCTGGTCATGCTCTCCACGGCGGCTACGGTATGGTTTCTAGAAAGCATGGCCTTACCCTCGACCTGCTCAAAGCAGCAACTGTCGTTCTTAGCAATGGCACATTAGTTCGCTGTTCAAAGAGCCAATACTCGGATTTATTTTGGGCCGTTCGAGGTGCCGGATCTTCGTTTGGAGTCGTTACCGAACTCGAATTTGACACATTTGCTGCCCCGGAGAAGATGACTTACTTTGATATCGGTTTGCAATGGACCCAGCAGGACGCCGCTCAGGGGCTTTATAATGTGCAGCAGTTTGCCAAGTCGATGCCTGCTGAGATCACCATGCAAGTGGCTGTATCTAAGAATGGTTATAGCATTGACGGAGCCTACATTGGCGATGAGGCTGGTCTTACCAAGGCTCTGCAGCCGCTTTTGACCAAGCTTGGAGTGCAAGTCAGCGCAACGACTGTGGACTGGGTGGGCCTCGTTAATCACTTTGCTGGTACTGCTGAGGTTGATGTGACGAGTGCTTCTTACGATGCTGTAAGTTGACGTCTCTTCTGTCTGCGGATTTCAAAACGAGACTGACAAATAGTAGCATGATACATTCTATGCATCCAGCCTTACAACACCAGCCTTGTCTCTGGATCAATTCAAATCTCTTGTCGACTACGTCTCCACCACTGGTCAGAGCAGCAGTCATTCCTGGTGGTTCCAAATGGACTTCCATGGCGGTCAATACTCGGCTGTCACAAAGCCCAAGATCACTGACACGGCCTATGTCCACCGCGACAAACTTCTCCTCTTCCAATTTTACGATAGCGTAGCCCAAGGAACTGAGTATCCCAAGGATGGGTTCACCTTGCTAAAGGGCTTCCGAGAGAGCATTACCAAGTCCATGACCAGCGGATCCTATGGGATGTATTCAAACTACCCAGATTCACAGTTGAGTTCGGATGCGGCAACTAAACTGTACTGGGGTTCCAATCTTCAGAAGCTACAGAAGGTGAAAGCCAAGTACGATTCCAAGAACTTGTTTCGTAACCCTCAATCAATCAAGCCCGCCAAGTCTTGATTGTGTAAGACGTATATTAGAGTTGATGCATTCATTATGTACATATTTTATAGACTCAAGCATGTATTACTAGATCGTTGAAATTGTGTTCATGCTACATACTGAGCATGTTCTGAATAATATATCTTGCCATGCTTCTGATTGGGTTGTCCCTTTGTATGGGTATGACTCCGATCTTGTCAGCACGGGCACGCATCTATCCCCATGTTCAGAAGCCATTATCAAGCTTGCAGCATTGGACGAATTCGCACAAGGCAGATGTCATCTCAGAGCAAAGTCCAAAAAGAAATCGACAAAAACATACAACACCGGGGATTCGCTGGTCGTCACCGACCCAACTACTAATCCGGCGCTTCGCAGCTTGACTCTGGGGGAGCGGACGGGACCCCGTATTCTCTACGAGCTATGGTCGTATGTGCTCGATGTAGGACGAAACCGAGTTTATGTGACGAGGTTGAGAGACAAGAAGCCAGATGGATATAGTATTCCAGGGCTTACCAAGAGAACTGATCAGCGGGTAACACTTGAGGAATGGAATACACTTGGCTGATCTCAAACAATTACGGATTTGAAAAAGTATATAGGCTACTAAGAACTAAATCAAACATAATGATTGAGTCTACTATGTATAGCCATTAATGTTTAATAGATGGTTTGGGTTGCACATCGTTGACAGAAACCGGTTGCCCAATCAGCTTCTCTGCGCAAATGCCACAATGGCGCGAGCTTGCGGGCAGCTCAAGCCCCACAAGTGGCGTAACGCGTGCAGAATCACGGTTTCACAGTGTTAGACTCTTTTCCAGAACGCGTCTCCCATTTACTCGACCGCGTCCCCCACCAACGATCGAGTCCATGACCTAACTTACAGGGCAGGTACCGCCTGTAATAATCCGCCCAACGCCAAACACAATCTTTCTGGCAACGTCAATGCATTAATCGCCTCTCTATACTTTTTTCCTTCCTCTAGTTGAAGAAACGATACAGCTTCCTGTCGTTCCGAGATAATGAACTTATCAGGATAATGCCATCACTAGTGTACCATGGTCAACTGGAAGGAATTGGGAGAAGTCCCTGATTCTGAGGAGGAAGATGGCTTCGAAAGCCAGGAATTGCCATTGCTGTCGAGCGATATTCCACCAGACACAACGATAGCGACACAAGCAGAACAGAGTTCACCTCTCCGACAGACGCCAGCCCAGCAGCAATCGACCAGAACCGAACCCGATATTTGGGACGTCCCTGAATCTTCACAAGACCATGCTCAACAGATCTTGCCTACTCAAGTAGTCTCTCGCAATATCACCACGCAATCCATACCTAATGAAGACTCTCCATCCTCGCCTCTGTCTTCACCTCTGTCTACCGCATCACTCGACATAGATTTGAGCTCGCTTGATCCCCTCGACCTCTTACGGCCCATTAGTCCTGAGTCCGAAGCTGAAGGCAAAAGACGCGAGGCTTCAAACGACGAGATATCGACGAGCCATCACGAACTATTATCTTCGCTCCCAGCTATCACCGCGGACCACAATACTGCTCAACCTCGACTCCTACTCCCTATCCAGGATGAAAGTAGACAGCCTCTCCCAAGCCAGGATCTTGGCACCAGCACACAAGATCAGGTCGCTCGTCAGGCAGCTATCCGCTATGAACGATCTCTTCGCCCCAGAAAAGCTATACAAGAACGTCCCTATTCCATGGAAATGGCTCGGTACTCTAACATCCTGAAAAAACATGGTGTTCGACCATTGCGACTGGCTATCGAGGGAGAAAAGAGGCGACGACAACAAGAATCTCAAGACAAGGATAAGGACTTTGAGGATGACAGTCAAGAATCCCAGCTCCCATATATATCCGACGAGAGTCAACTGAAAGGTTTAGAGGACTTCTTGGACAACCTCGATGGCCCTTCAATCTCGTCGCCCAAAACGTCGCCTATGCTTGACCGTGCTGGCCCTAGTAGCCAAGCAAGTTCAACTGCGGACACCGAGAACACGAGCATTCTGGACGAGGACCTTCCGACCATACAAGACCTGATCCGACGCCCGAAGCATACCAACCAGAAACGGCCTCACAAGCGAAAGTCGTCTCCACGGTCATCAATGCGCAAAAGGCGCAGATACGATGTTGTCGACAGCGATCCTCTTGAGCCTGCGTTTACCTTTAGGCTAGATGCAGGCTCTACTGACTCCCCCGCTGCGCAGCGCAGCTCAAGACGAGTCGCCGATATTTCACAACATAGTACTGAAGTCCCGGTTGCTCATGAAGTGTCCTCGCCCTCTTCGTCACCGCCGAGAGAAACCGCGCCAACTCCTGTGCGCCGTGCGTTACCCCATTTGATTATACCCAGGGACTCCGAGGATGAGCTTGCGGGACCGGGGGGTGCATCTCAATCCGAGAATGATGAATCTGGATCGGAGTCGAGTTCTGAGAGTGGCTCAGAAATTATACACACGGTTGGACGACGGATCAAGGGCGTTCTACCTGCATCATGGCTTCGAATCGATCAACAGGCCGGCCGTCAAAAGGATGCCGAGAACACCTCCAAAAGACAAGCCCAGAATTTTCCTGAACGTGAGATTCGACGTGGTGTAGCACAGAGGCGAATAGCTACCCCTCGTGCATCGGCAGCACCTCAAATATTTTTCGATGACTCGGACGACGACACACCTGTAGTTACCCAAGCAACTACCGATGATGTCTACCATAATCAAACCAGGCTTGTATTGCAGGAAGATGCGCAGCCCATCTTGTCAGAGGACCATGTGTCCGATGAAGAAGGATCTGTAGTTGAGGACAACAGTATCGATCATATGTCGGCAGGAAGGAAGCGTCAACTGAAGATCTCGGAATCTTTCAACAACAGACAGAAGCGAGCAAAGGGTTCCGGCGTCCCCCGAAAAGTCCCCTCTTTGGAACTACCATCTCAGCCTAGAACTTCCAGCGTCTTTCCTGGGGCACGAAATGCGGCTCCTGCAGCAACAGATCTAGTCAAAAAGAAGTATCGCCAGCCTGATCCTCAACGTCCACAACCCAAAAATGCACGCCGACCTCGGAAAGCCAGGAGGCCAGCTGCTCCTCATCTCAGTATCCTTGATGTTGTCGAATCAGACGCACCTCGTTTCCTCAAAATCGCTGCTCGGTCAGCCAACCGCCGCAGGGATATGGGCAGATCTAGTCCTGGGGCAAAGCTGATCAAACTCGCCACTCGGGAGGATCATCTGGATGCCGTTTCTGTCCTCGACTCCTGGAAAGCAGGCTCAATCTTGCAGCGTCAATCGGTCACTGCTACTAAGAAAGCTAGAAGTTCCCAGCCACGCCCAAAGAAGCAGCCACTTGGTGAAACATCGGACAACAGGAGGGTGATTCAGAGACAGAAAGCCTTGTCGCAGATAGGGTCATCTCGACGTCTCGTAAAGCAGACGAGTCAGTCCGGTTCTGTCAGATATCAATCCAACAGAGAACGACCTTTGCCAATCACGCAGCATGCTCGATCAAATGCGTCTCATGCCTTGGCTAGGCTTGGTACAACTAGGCCTGCACAATTAGAGATGGATGAAAGAGATCAGACAAATGCATTTGTTTTTGATGCGACAAAGAGACGACTCGATCGTCTGTATAGACGGCAACGCGACTATTCTACTTCAAGTGCCTTGACGTTTGATGGTAATGCTCCAGATACTTTCTATCCTACCAGCCCACCTCCAGAAGAAAATCCTTTCCCTATACGGGTCATAGAAGAACAACCGAGAGATCATGTCAAGTCTCGCTTTCGGAAACGAACAAGGCCAGAGCGGATTGATGTTGATGCACCACAGTATGCCCGAGCAAACGATCCGGTTCCCGTCGACATTGCATCAACGATATCCATCCCCGAACCAACCCATGCTGCTAATCAAGGTTCAAAACTTCGAGGCTTGGGACCATATGGAACTGAGTATACGCACCATTTCGAAATATTCCCCCTGGACTCCCGTGTTTATTTCCATGAATCAACAATTATTGGTAGTGGTATTCTTGAGCAAATCTTGAAATATGACTTTGATCAAGGGATACATGAACACCGACCCCGTGTTTCTTTCACTCTGGATCAGCAGAAACTTCGCTGGGGATCGTGGGATGCACAAGTATCTTCAGAATTTGGCATTCTCCTGGATTTCATAGCAGACCAGGTTGAACGTGTTTCAACTGGAGACAACTCAGCGGACCTAGCGACAGCCTTGAAAGCAGCCAGATTCATCTTGAATTTCATGGCGAGATCCTTGAGCATCCCTGACCAGTCAAGTATTAAATCCTTTGTATGTCGGGCAATCGAGGTACTTTCGGGATTCAATAGCCGTATCTCGGCGATTCTGGGACGTCTCAAGTCGGACAGCAACTCTCAGCATGATGCATTTAGTAGCATTTACGATAGCTTGCTTCTCGTTGTCCTCTTGATTCTGAGGCTCTGCCAGAGCAATGCGTCTCTGATGAGCGAACAAATTCAAATGGAGGATTTGCTCAAGGATCTTGCCAATACCGCGATCTCGTTACTTACGAAGGACATGGGGCAGGTTGTGGACACTTACCAGAAGCTCAGGAACTCTCAATTTCGTGATCGAGGCATAAGAGATGACGCTCATGCTATTCATTCGTGGCTGGTTCTGATGAAGGTCTTGGAACATGCCAAGATCCCGCGTGCATCCTTCTGGGATATCATGCATACAGCTACGGCATCCCATGAAGCTGTAACAAGTCTGGATATTACTGCTCATGAGCGCCAATGGAAGACCATGTTCATCCTCTTACCCCTTACCGAGTTTGACGACAGAGGCCTGATCGTGGCTGGCAGGAGACACAATTCTGCTGTCGATGGCTGGTCAACGCCGCAGAAGCTGCTCAAGACGGTCTTCCAGGCTTATAAAACCAACCCTCGTCAAGCACCGGGTTTTAACAGTTACTGTCGTGCATTGCTCGGACGATGCCATTATCTTGTTGAGCAGTGGGGATGGCGTAAGTGCGTGGCAGTGGTGGGAATCATCTTCGACTTTTTCGGGTCACAGAACCTTGCACATCTTCGTAACGAAGAAGTTTTTAAGTCTCCAAGGTTTCTCGAGGAGCTTGCCGGCAATCCATCGCTGTCTGTTGAGAAGTCAGACTGCTCGTTCCACATATTCCTCAAGCTGGTTGCACTCAGTATACAAAAGCTGAGTGAGACTAACTCGGTGAAAGATATTCGCAATTTAATCGCTCGCACGATGCCCAACCACAATAGACAACTTCTGAAGGAACAGACAATCCATGAGCGGGACTTGGCGGCGTTGAGGAACCATCACGATCTTTTGTGTACCCTGTTCTGGGCCTCACCGTCCGAGCTCCGTCCAGGTGCTCACCTTCTTGAACGTCTGGTAATTCCAGCCAGTTCACACAAGGAAGCCTGCCTCATCAACTTAAGGGCATGGAACCAGCTTGCGAGATTTCTGGTAGCCTCCGGGGATGTCACTTCTTCGTTCAGGCCTTTTGCGCAGTGGCGAAATTCGTTCTTTCAAGCTGTGATACACCAGTTCGATTCAGTTGCTTCCGATATGCAACAGCAGTTCCTTGCTTTATCAAAGGATGCAAGTAAAGCCATCAACCCCGAAACGGTAGACGCGATGGTGGCCGCGAACAAGGCGGCCATCATGGATGTCATCCACCTCTCCTCGGCGGCTTCTCTAGATGTCATGAAACATACTCCAGATTTGGAAGCGGCCACATTTGCCCTCAACACGTCACAGTTGCAGCAACTATTCAAACACTTTGCTGTTTACCCACCTGATCTGGACTGGAGCATTCTTCGTTCGGCTCTGACTACGCTTGATGTTTTCTTATCCCGAATCGATGCCTTCAAAGACAATGAAGAAAGCCAGCAGAGCGCTAGCCAGGTCCTTGACTCAGCACAAGCGGACGATGCCATCATGGTGCTAGATCATGACCTTTCTGGGGCGTTCTTTTCAATGGCGAGATGTGTGTTGTCCGTAAAGCGAGACGAGGGGACCTCAGCGCTGAGAACGGCCGAAAAGGTTCAGTGTACCGAACTGGTTTGCAAACTCGCAGCCAGGCTCGGAATGCGATTCGTGAACGGTGGCCTCATCAGACTATCGGACATGTTCAAGCGCAGCAAATACGGCCTTTTCGAGGAGAGACCCGCTAAGCTTGGTCTTGAGCAACGGCAGCATTTGGTCCTATTCATGACAAATTTACTCAGGTACGGGCTCAGTGATTTCAGCGATACTGGTTTTACCCTCCTGGAAGTCTGGATGCTATCGATAGTCAAGCCGCGAGAATATTTGGCCTACGAACACCAGTTCGCCCAGGAGATACGATTTCGAAACAAAGCATTCGTCCCGGAAGCAGTGATAGGACTCGCCATTAATCCCGATTATGGCTCGAACCGCGACCTGTTTAAGTTTGCAATATCGTGGATGCGTAGCTCCTTGCGAGATGCTGGGCCAGCACTCAAAAAGATCATGCAAACAGACTACTTGACGGCACTCCGGTCGGTGATGCAACAGATCAAGGCAGATTTGAACTTGATGGTACAAAACAGCTCCGGACATCACAACTACGTTGTTTTTGTCCGCAATATCATCGGTCTGATCAAAGCTTATGGCTCGGAGATCTGTACGGTTGATGATTACTTCTATCAGATCAGCAAGGAGTACTCGCCTTCAATGCAGGATCCACAGCTTCAGCTTGCCGGATTGATGTCGTATGGACTACGTATCAGCGAAGGCGACGCAAAGGTCATGCATCCGCTCTTCTTCTTCCTCTTCAACAACTTCAAGATGTCTCTGACCAATAACAAGTTACGAGCGGAAGTCAACTTTATACGCAAGGGTATGGAGAATCAAGGCATCTTTAGGGCCGTCCTTGGTAAGATGTTTCCAGCCATTGTTCAAGCCGCATTCCAAGAACCATCCTCTTTCGCGCTGGTCGATGTATACGTGGAGGCCTTACAGAGCCTACTGGCCCGGAACGTGGTTGGACGCGAGCTGTTGGAGGCTGATCTTCCCTATCTTGCTTCCACTTTCGATGCCATCTTTAGTTGTTTTGGTAGGCAGAGCCAGACTAGCGCATGGCTGACGGAGAGGACGATTTATGTGCTGGGACGATTATTGTCTTTCACAAACACAATCTGGCAAGCCCTTTATCTTTCTGCGCTCCCGGCGTCGAACTCCCAAGCTTGGAAAGACATGAGCCAGCTCATGAGAGATGCCAGCAGGGGAATGGCCAGACTTGAAGGGTATGTGAAAGACATGCTTGACATCCCAGATTATTCTCTGGGCTCAAATCTTGCTCTCTCGGGATTTGGCAGGCAGGGCAACTCAGAAGTCGATAGCTACGTCAAGAGTTTCGCGGACAACATCGTCAACGACGTACGCAGGAACTGGACCACTTCAGGAAACCAGGTGACTATACAGACGCCCGGAAGAGGAACAGGAGTTTCATCGACCCAATCCGGCCAGGGTGTGGAAATACCAGCATGGGATATGGCAGAGCGCGTGCAGGATTTGTACGAGCAAGTAAGGATGTGGAATTACTGGTACAAGGAAACGTTCGGAATAGGTCCGAGGAGCAATCCCTCAACAAGCATGTTGTTTTATTAAAGCATAGTCACGGCGTTTATTGGTTATGATGTTGCTTGGAATATCTCTGGAGAGGAACGATGTTTAGCAAGTTTAAAGCATGACCTGACCGACTGCATACATATGGGATTGACTTGGCGCAGGAACAAGGGTCACTGTATTCAAGCAAAGACCCTTCAAGACCAAATAATATAGAAATATAACGATGTAAATAGCATTATGATTACCTCTTTTCAGGAGATTGACCAACTCCCTCATATTTTTCTATATCAAATTGGTGATGTTTATTTAATCAAGTAACAATACCTCGTAACTTAATTTATACCATAACCATAACCGTCATCCCCTGGCTGGCCGAATATCTTCCGAGTGACGTACTGCCTAAACTTCTTTAGTGCATGAGAACGCGCCAAACGCGTCTCCCCAGCAGTTCAAGCTCAGTACAGATACAGACAGAGTACTCCAATCAAGACTCCACCAACAAAACAAACGATGATAACAACGTCAAAAGATTATGGCTTCATTATTCACACCACCGGATGAAGCGATCGTCTCACCCTTGCTACAATCATTCCCATGTCGTGAACACCAGATCCGTACGCTTGCGACTCTTTTACACGTACGTCTATGCCATCCCTAATCTGGGGAATCCGTTGCGTTCCAGATTCCTTCTAACTTCTTCTTAGCCAGACGCAGCACCATGTCGTAACCTTGTCCTCCACGGCGCAGAAGCAACCGGCAAATCAGCCATCACACAATCCCTCCTCGCCAACCTCGCCTCCCATATCGAAAACGTCCCCGAGTCGGCCGGGTTTCAGTCCGCCATTGTTAATTCGGTCCAGTGTATAACAGGGAGGCATCTCTTTGAGAGAATAATCGATGATGTCGCCACAGCGATACAATGGGAGGATGTCCCGAGACGGTGCGAGTCGTTGGCGCAGCTGACGGTGGAATTGGTAAAGATGTTGAAGTATCCTGTCAGAGATCCGAGATGGAGATTTGTTCTGGTCTTGGACGCTATTGATAAGCAGAGGGATGCACCACCCACGTTATTACCTGCTCTTGCACGACTATCAGAGATTGTAAGACCATTTCCCTTCCCTCTCGCTCTCCCGCTCCTCATAGCTAACGCATATAGATCCCCTCTCTGACTTGCGTCTTCATCGTCACCTCACCTCCCGCAAGCTTCCTCCGTTCCCCATCATCAGCACACCTCCTTTTCCCCTCGTATACCAAGACCGAATTCGTGCGCATCCTATCACTCACGCCTCCAGCCCCCGTCATGGGCTTCTCTCAGCAAGAAACGACCGACCTATGGGCGAGGTTCTGTGCTGCCGTGCACGATTCCCTTACAAAGTCTGCCTCGCGCACCTTGCCTTCGTTTAAACACAGCTGCTATGCTCTATGGCCACGGTTTACGGCACCGATCCTGGCTGGGACGCATACACCAAAGGAGTTTTCAAAGTTACTTATTGCAGGAAGAGTACATTTTCAGGATGAAACTGTCCTTAATCCGAGCCTTGTGTCTATTCGCCCAGCTGCCAAGCCTATCGACACGAACTCTACAAAAACAGCAACCCCAGCTTCAGATCTCACAAATCTCCTGCCTACGACCGCACGTCTTCTTCTTCTCGCCGCGTACCTCGCCTCCCATAATGCAACCCGCCACGACCTGACTCTCTTCTCCACATTCCACCACGGCCGCAAACGTCGACGCGGTGGCATCGTAGCCCGCAACGCACCGCGCAGCAAGCATCGCAAGATAGCACGCAAGTTGTTGGGTGCTCACGCCTTCGTGCTGGAGCGCATGATGGCCATCTTCGCCGCTGTGCGCACCGAATGGGCTGATGGAAGTGGCGTGGGAGCTGCTGGGCTAGATGGCGATGTAGGAATGGCAATTGCTACACTGGCGAGCTTGAGGCTGTTATCGAGAGTAGGCGGTGCGGGAGATGTGATGGACAGGGGCGGTAAGTGGAGGATAAATGTTGGTTGGGAGGTGATACGAGGGATAGGGAGGAGTATCGGAGTTGAGGTAGAAGAGTGGCTGATTGATTGAGAGTCAAGTGGTCAATCAAACATGTACACAATGTCACGTCCGCAAGTATGTACACACAACGAATACCAACATAACACCTATGCCGAAATATCATCATTCATGTATTCTATATAAACACCCAGCCACAAAAGCCATCTATACCCAGGCCCTAAGAGCGTAAAATATCAAGCAGCTCTATAGTGGTACACTGTATAAAACAAACAACGCCTGTCTTTACAATACTCTGTAAAGAGCAGATGTGAGGGAAGCACAAGACACGTTACGATGTCTCGGTTTGAAACGCTAGATCCATGATAATGTCGTACAAGAAAGCCGAATCCCTAGTCTAGATGTTTTGGAAAAGAAGCAAATCCTTGGGGGATGGTGTTGGAGAATCAAGTTCTGGGGGAGTCCCAGCCCCAGCCCAAATCCAAACTCGTTGTGTACTCTGAACAAGAAAGACGCTGAGTTGAGAACAAGAAGTAAAAATCGAAAAATGTCGATATCAATATCGTTGAAATGTTTCATGAGACCCCAGCTTTCTGGTCGCCTGTCCGCCAAGTGTCCTCTTGTTTGGTCCCAGGAGCGAGCCAGCCTCCGTTGCTGCTGGCCCTGGCTCGGATACGAGGGTTGTCGTCGTCTGATTTCTTTGCATCATCCCCCGAGCCCTCATGGTAAGAATTGAGAGCAAAGTCAACGGTACGACGAGGGGTGACAAGGGGTGACGATCGTATATTACCAGCGTTGAAGGGTAGCAAAGGAGACTTATTCGCCTGAGACATGGCCTGTGCCTTGCGATCGGCCTTGTTGCTTTCTTTGGTTCGATCGTAGAGGTAGAGACCCAGAAACGTAAGGGCAATTCCGACAGCCTGCATGGGTGTGGTGGGACTTCTGAACCATAGCAGAGCGAGAAGAATGACGAAGACACGCTTGATGAGACTGGCAACTGAATACGTGACAGGGGATACCATCGATAGGAGCACAAAGGCTATGATGTTTTGACCAAAGTGAAAAACTCCGTTGAAGATAAACTCGAGCGTCAGTCTGCCGTGGTCCATCGCGTTGGGGCTCTCCTTGAGGTCGATCGTGCCCTGCTGATAAAAGTTCTTGATAAGACCGAAGCCTTCGGACCATAGCCAGATGGGCGTGGTTAGCACAAAAGCCATGCCTGAGGAATAACAGAGAAGATTCAGCTTGTCTAGTTTCTTAGACATGACACCTGGCGACTCTGATTCGGCCTTTGCTGCTTCATTGAACAGCTTTTTGGAAAAAATGTTTTGTGAGACGAAAATAATGGTCGCCAAAAGGGCTTGAATAACACCACTCAGTTCGCCGCCATAAGTCGTTTTACCCGAACACGCCAGCATGACGCCCAACGTAAGGGGAATAAGAGACAAGTAGGTCGCCTTGGGATACCGGATGTCGTAGACAATTCTGTAAGCCGAGACAGTAAAGAGCGGCGACAGGCCCTTGATGGTGTGGACGAGAGATACAGGAATCTTGGAAGTGGCTGACGAGCTGAGAAGGTGACCAGCAATCTGGAACGCGGCGAGAGGCAAGGTCGTCATGATAACATCGCGAGTCGGTTTTCGAATGGGATATCTGAGAGCCGTGATATGGGTTCGCAATACAGGGAACAGGCTCGCAAGCCATGCCATAAAGATGCAGAGTGACGAGACAAAAGCGAATTGTACTAGTGTCAGTGTCGCAGGTTGATCAAAGGCATTGAGAATTGACTTGGAGGATGTATTGGTGAGAGCTGAGGAGGTGTACCACATGAGGCACAAGATCTGTGTAGTGCAACATCAAGTCAGCACTTGGCTTATATGTGGCCAGGAGTAAGGCATGTAAAGGAGGCTAGGATGGCGTACGATGAGCTTGGGAGAAACTGGAGCGCGCAGGGCGTCAGCAATTTCATGAGCATTCTGGCTCACGCTGCCGTTGCGAGCCCGTATTGTGCGAAAGGCATCTGTGAGGCTCTTCTGCCGGCCATGGCCTCGGCCGTTGGTTGATACGGGTAGCCATCGATCAGAGGGACGGGGGCCGCCATTGCTGTTGCCATTGCCGTTGGACCAGCCAGGGGCAGCCCTGAGAGGACTAGGAGAGCGAGAGACCAGCGGCGGGTCGACAAAGTCAGGGAACTTTTCCATCGCCAATGGTCAAAAGGTATTTGGAGAGGTTGCCGGGTCGCGTGGTGATCGTTGTTGTTTTTTTGTTGCGCCGCCGCGTATGAGGTTTCGAGACAGGTGGCTAGATAGCTGGATGCGAGCGAAAGAGAATGAACGATCGAGATGCGGCCAACGCAGCAGATCGGTACAGTACAGTCAAGGCAAAGAGTAGAACGAGTGACGGAGGACGGGCGAAACTATCGAGGTGGGTTACAAATAATAAATGTGTATGCACATCGCTGCTTCGTCGAAGAAGTATGTGAGACAAGTTTCGAGAAGAGACGCGAGCATGAATTGCCGATGACGAAGCCCAGTTTTAGATGGATATTGGGTTTGTAGGCACTGTAACTGTAGGTAGTGGTAGTATAGGTATTTTTCGAGGATGACGAAAGCGGATAGAACCAATTACAACAATTCGTTTGTCACGATCACCTTTGTCATCCGGAAATGATTGAAAGAGAGGAAGCAAGTAAAAAAAGATGAGGAACACATCAAAAGATCAAGATTGCTTGTGCTTACTATCAGGATAGAACGACAGAAAAAAGAGGTGTCATGTCAGTCACCCTTTTTTTTTTTTCTGTTCATATGGTGGTCACATCAACTAAAAATAATCATTGCTCCTACCCGCCTGCATGAGAAATTACAGTAGGAAGATTACAGCAGGGGGGGGGCACCCAGCTACAGCACCTTTAGCACCAGATAACGGGAAGTTGGGGGAAGGAGAAGGGGGGGTTCATCCCACGTTCCATCAAGGGGTGATTCATTGGCTGATGCTTATTGGTCGCCAGTGGGTGCAATCTGGCAAATTTTATCACGTACAGCAGTAACGTGCCTTTCGGTCTGGTCTCTCACCAATCCCTTGAAGACTGTGCTGTGGCATGTCGCGCTGCATTTACAGCAGCATCCCACTTCGGTTCTTCCGGGTTTGTTCCGAGAGACGCGGCGTCTATTTAGATAAGAGGCGATAAGCAAATAGCCGCGTACAAAATCTCACTTCTTGGCCTCTCAGGTACCTAGGTAGGTAGGTAGGCAGCTCCCTCTCTGCCTGATGCTGGCTGAAGTGGAACTTTTTATTTTCATGGTCTCGCGTCAAGCAGCCAAAAAGACTCCACCCGCAACACTTACTTTCTTTGCCTTGCTTTAGCGCATTCAAAGCCCGTGATTGTCATTCCTGGTTTAGCTAAAAAAGTCCTTGACCTTCAACAACCATCAACCAGCTAAAAGCACATTATCCCTTCTTTAATCGACGTCTTCCTCGGGGATGGGAAGAGACCCGAAGCAGTACATAATTGCGCTCACCGGGTTCTACGCCTTGTTTCAACTCCTTACACAAGTCTCTCGTCCAACCGCGTACGGCAAACATTCTCTCGTCGCGACGCCGCCGCAGTCGCCAAGCTCGGATTCATCATGGCGGCCCCAAAGATGACCAAGAACCAGATGAGGAGGGCGAAGAAGAAGGAGCAGAAGAAGGCCCAAGCAGAGGTATGCGATTCTATCCTCAACCTTTCTGATAGTGGTCGGCGCAAATGTGTTTCTAACGCGCCGCAGGCTACCCCAAAGACTACCGAGACTACCGAGGAGACGAAACCTGATGAGGAGAAAGCTGCGCCCGAGTCTACATCCGACCTTGAAGTAAAAAATGAGTCCAAGGCTGAGGATCCTGCCGCCGATGGCCCTGTCCTCGATACGAGCGTTGCAGAAGATCCGGCCTTTGCCATGTATAAGGATATCTTCAACAAGTTTGGCGTATCGCTAGAAGAGGATGAAGTTGCCAAAGAAGCAAATGCTGGAAACCAGGGAACAGTCTTTTTCGACGACGACGATGATATCCCCGACGAAGAGGACGAGAACACCCCCCCGAAGCTATCAAAGAAGAAGAGAAAGCAGCTCAACAAACTCTCCATTGCTGAGCTCAAGGCTTTAGTCAAGGTTCCTGAGGTTGTCGACTGGCAGGATGTGTCATCATCAGATCCTCGGCTGCTTGTGCAAATCAAGGCGCAGCGTAATGTCGTGCCTGTTCCTACACATTGGTCCTTGAAGCGAGAATACTTGTCATCGAAGAGAGGTATCGAGAAGCCTCCTTTCCGCCTTCCGGCCTTTATCGCGGAGACTGGCATCACCGAGATGCGCGACGCAGTCCTCGAGAAACAGGCAGAGCAGTCACTCAAGCAGAAGCAACGTGAACGAGTTGCGCCCAAGATGGGCAAGCTGGATATCGATTATCAGAAACTATACGACGCCTTCTTCCGATTTCAGACTAAGCCTGAACTGACCCGATTTGGTGAGGTTTACTATGAAGGAAAGGAATCAGAGGTCGACTACCAGCATTTCCGACCAGGCGATCTGACAGAGGCGACTAAGGAAGCCCTGGGAATGCCTCCAGGTGCGCCACCACCATGGCTGATCAACCAGCAAAGATTCGGGCCGCCTCCTTCCTATCCTACTCTCAAGATCCCTGGCCTGAACGCGCCGCCGCCTCCGGGAGGCTCATGGGGTTTCCATCCTGGTGGCTGGGGTAAGCCTCCTGTTGATGAATTCAACCGGCCTCTGTACGGCGGTGATGTCTTCGGTATCACGGCTGCCAATGGTGGGCAAGCGCAGAATGCAGCGCAGGGGCTAGCTGGTGCTGGCGAGCCAGTTGAGAAAGCTCTTTGGGGTGAATTGCAACCTCGTGAGGAGGAATCAGAAGAGGAAGAGGAGGAGGAAGAGGATTCTGATGAGGAGGAGGAAGAAGACATTCCTGGTGGACTCGAAACGCCTGGTGGAACAGAGACTCCCGGTGGGTATGCCAGCACAGTACAGCCTGACTATGGTCAAGGCATAGAAACGTCCATTGCGGGTGAGATGGATCTTCGCAAAGAGAGACGCGGCTACGACACTGAGGAATCGAGCGCTCCACGTTCCGCGTACACAATCCTTCCAGAGCGGCAAGTCCGCGCCGAGGGTTTCTTTGGAAGTGATCGCGTCTACGACCTCAAGCAGGCACAGCGATCGGGTGTGCCAGTATTGGGCTCCGAGGATGACTCTCGCAAACGCAAGAAGCCAGGTGATGTTGATGTGGCACTCGACTTGGATTCATTGCACCAGAATGATGGTATCAGCAAAGACGATCTAAGACGCAAGTTTGAAGAGGGCAAAAAGGAGGACGGCATTGGAGCCAAGTGGGCATACGATGATGATCTGAGCGAGATGATTGCGCAAGAGGCTCGAAAGCGTCAAAAGACGGAGGCTGAGCGTAACGAAAAGCGCAAGGAGAGCAAGTACAAATTTTAATCTACTGGTGGATAGTGAGTGTTGTGTTGGTTTCCGTGATGGCTTAGGCATCTATCCATATTGTTTGTTTCTTTGTTTAGTTTCAATGTGACAATAGTACGGGCACAATAGGAGGAGGAAATCACTTGTACCATGAGAATGCTGCTGGACTGGCAGATTCGGCGTTTATTGAGAGTTTTTTTGTTTTCATAGGCGAGAATAGGACAAATGTTGTACTTGAGAATTTCTTACCCCGCAAGATGCGTGTGTCAAATGTCAAGTTGGTGAATATCAAACCGATGATCTATACACAGGGATAATGGCTTTGATGACTAACCTTATTGAGGACATTGCAATATTCCCCCCCTTGAAGTAGTATTACTTGCGTGAGATATCGAAGTGTATATAGCATGAGTATCTGTTAAGCTATGATAAGTTTCAGTTAGACTGCCATGGTCAGTGTCAGTGTCATTTTGGTCACCAGCTTTCTATGGAGTGGGTGGTTAGCGGATCATCAGATGTCTTGTTTTGTATGAGACGAGATTATACGAGGGAGAGTGGCATCACTATTTCTTTATTATTCCAACATATCGTATACTGTATTTCATGAAGAAAATGTGTCGCTATCTGCTCCAGAAGAGAATTTCGTCCTCTTTAATCTATTCCGGCCTGGCATGGAGCATCCCATTTGCTCATGCTCGTTCCTGTGATTGCTGGCTGCGGCCGTCTACACAATGAGCCTGAGATATCCAGCCGAGTCACATTAGCGAATGCTCTCTTGTGTATAAAACCATTGTCAAGGGATCATCAAGACCCCTCCGAGATACGCTTTGCCGGTTTTCTCAAGTTTCAGGACGGGAACAGCGAACTAAAAACAAATATCATGCGTTCCAATGTCAAGACATCATGGGTCAAGGGTAAGCCGTTCATGCTTGTACAGTTCAATCGTGATTTATTAATTCACAAGTCTACTGAACAACGTAAATAGGTTGGCCAATCATAAGCATTGTGATACTTGCAAGAATATGAGGTTCGTTTTACTCGTTGTCAGTCTTTCAGGTATATCACCAACACAGTCCCAATGATTCTACTACAACTGAAGTTTACACTGAACAACATTCAACGACACCAAACACCAGACCTGCTATATTCGTGAGTAGAGACATAATGCACAACTATATAACCAGGCATTGATGGTCGAGATATCCAGTACTAAAGCAGAGTAAACGAGAAACTATGGACTGTTTCCTTCACACCGATTGGCTACTGTGCAACCCATCTATTCGCTCTCATGCATTAAAACACCACTTCTCACGAGTCACCCCGGGCTCTACTCTCCATATATCATACAGCATGAGATTCTGCAGTTTGACAACTGTTGCCAGACGACTTGCAAGACTTCCAAGTGCAATGTAATGCTAGAATTGGAAACCCAGCTAGACGTCGCCTTCTATGAATTCCATAATTTGATATACCAGAGTATAACCACATCTCGAGACGACCTTGCCAGAACATACATAGCTGTGCCTCTTTTCTCTTCATTGGCTTACTCTAGAAGCTTATATCATAGTCTGTGTCAGTGTTATGCAATCGGAAAACTTGTATATTCCAATCAGGTTGGATGTACCTAGACGTCGTGGTGACAGACTACTCCGAACAAGTATGCTTCATATATTTCTAATGTCAGGACAACCCACAATGCACCATCTCTGACTTTGCCCTATCCAGCTTGATTCATTAATATCCAAATCGCTCAAGTCCATTATCTCACTATCATATACCTCAATAAAGTCCAAATATCATCAACCTAACACAAGCTGAACATGCACAGAGGTTATATAAAGTGTTATAATAGAGCCACCATAATGAGCAAATAGTCACTCATTGAGCAGCACAATGACAGTTCTCTTCCAAACTCCCGCAATGCCTCCCTTCTCCTTGACAGCAACATGACCGCGTCGTCACGTACCGCTAACCTGGAGCTTCGAGCCAACCCCAAAAAGCGCCCTGACATGGTAAAAATAGCAAAACAGACCATCAAATCTCCCAAGTCCTCTGTATAACCCCTGACTCGCTTTTCATTAAAAAAAAAAAACATCCCCCTTCTCGTGGCACGGGAAACTGGCCTGTATGAAGCCAACCTCATCACGCATCCAACCCTTTAGCGATCCTCAAGTTTGATCTTTTTGTGTGGCCGCGTTGTCCGTCTTAGCACTGGCGGCTCTGGGGCACCAGCGCCATTCGCCGCATCATCCTTAGGTTTACTTGCCTGATCTTGCGTTCGAGATCGTTTCAGTCTCGCGGACGGCTCTGCTACCTCGGCGGCAGTGCGAGATACGGACCTGGTCGTCCGCTTAGGGCAATCTGAGGAAGCCTGGGGTGCTGAGGGTGCCCCGCTCTAGGAAGAACCCTCATTCTCATTCTTACTGCACTTGTTACAAGTCCATCTGACTTGTGTGACTGGAGTGGTCGCTGTGTCGCGAATGCAGTCGATGTGATACAATCGTTTTGTGCAAGCCTGCGTTATTTGTTAACACAAAAACGTTTTCTTTCGCCTCTTCGGACTCAACGTACCCTGTTGGAGCAAATGAGCTGACTAGGCCCAAGCACTGGAAGTTGGCAGATTGTGCACCCATTCGCACCTCGTATAATATGAGAGGCTCGCGGTGACTGTCTCTGAGATGCTTCTGTCGCTGATAATGACGCCGCCTGCTTGCCATCACCATCTTTGCCTCTCTGGTCATTTTTTGTTTTGCATTGAGCTCGCGCTGTGTCAATAATGAGCATGGCCTTATTTATAACCTGGTCGTCCAATACATCACGAGCCAGAAGGGCACTGAGGTGTTTGCTGAATTCGATCATGCGGTGAGGTTCGGCCACCAACCAGGATGCGTTTTGCTCAATAAACTCGAGCCATGCTCGCGAGAAGAAAGTAGTAGAGGTGATGTTTTGTTCAAGAATGAAAGCATCCCATTTCCAGACGTAGTCCTTCTCTTCTGGAGTCACATCTGAAAACTCACGTATGTTCTCGCGGTGCTTCTGGATCAGCCAAGAGTTGTCGATAACAGGTTTAGGCACCTCATCACCCGCCTTGAGGTTCGCCTTGCTGACTGGATCAAAGAATTGATGCTTGCTGTGAGGAACAGTCGCCCGCTTCCTTTTCGGGCGCGCATTCGCTGCATCGGTTGACGGCGAGGGTCTAGAGCTGCTCTTGTCAAACAGTTGTCTCGCTGTCAACGGCTTCGGGCCAGGCGATCGCACTGGCTCCTCGCTGTTGTCAGGGCCCAGGCGTGAAGATACCCAAGATTGATCACCCGCGACAAACGATTCAAGATTGAATGGTTTCACAGGTTTGCTGAGTTGATATGTGCGTGCTGGACTAGCGATGGGATCTACCCGGCGTGTGACCCGGAATTGCGGTCCTTGACTTGTTGTCTCGAGAACATAGTCGTAGTTGGGGTGATGCGTCTGCAGATGAAGCTGCAGATGCGACATCGTCTCATGGTAAGCACCGCAACTGATGCACCGAAAGAAATCCAGACTGACAGGTTGGTCAGTTGGTAAGCAGTAAACGACGCGACCTTCAATTGCAACAGCATGTCCTGCTCTCGCCCTTCGCTTTCGCTCGATACCTTGGGCCTGGTCGCTCAAAACCTTGAGGTTGTAGACCTTACTTTTCCCTCGGGTTCTGAGAGCGCGTGTCGGAGTGTGTTCACCATCAAGATCTTCATCCAGCTCCTGCAATGAATCGTCTGGTACAACGCCATTTAAATTCTCTACCCCGTTGACTCCATTGGTTGTAATGACTCCGTTGACACCGTTGGTGCCGCCGAGACCACTATCGACGCTGGCATTGGCACTAGCGTCAATACTGGCATCAACACTTGCATCGAGACTGACATCGGCACCAGCATCAATGCCGTTGATACTCTCGGCACCAGGAACTAGTTCCCCATTTACGGGCGCGAGTCGACTTGTAGTATAATTCTCGCCTTCCGGATCGAAAGCCGTGATACTGGGTTTATTACCTCCCAAAGGTCGAAGTCCCGATGTCCACCTGAGGTCGACATCCATGCTATAGTCAGTCAGACACGAAGACTCGTCGGGACCATAATTTGCTGAAACGCGGAGCGGATTCTTGTTTCTGCCAAAAACACTTTCAAACTCGCTCTTCATGATCAAGTGACGTTTCGCACGATTGACAAAAAGGCTACTCTGATTACCCTCTGGAATGCCAAGATCCTGAGGTCCGAGGGGCGGCCACGACTCGTTACCAAAAGCTTCTAGCTCTACCACAAGCTTGTAGGATTCAGAAAAATCATGAGAATCATCCTCAAACTTGTTGATGAGGATGTTGTCTTTGGGTATAAAAAAAGGACGAGGCATGTCAATGCGGGCGACCCGTTTGGGTCCGAAAGGGTTTTTGTATGTTTTTATGTTGCAGATTTTGCTTTGACAATGCAGGACTCGTGGATTGCGACCACTCACGTCAAAAACAGTAATGCGACATGTAGCCTTTGTGGTGGACAGGTCCTCTTGCACAATTGGGGCCTGCAAAGGGCGAAACTTTTTGGAGTCCTTGTGCATTAGCTTGACGACGTCGATGCGCAGAGTTGGGCGATCCTCGGATTCCTCAGGCGCAGCGATGAGTTGATCCATGTCAACTGGATCCTCAGGCGACAGACGCGGACGCTTCTGCGGAGGGTCATCATCATCGTTGGCTGAGGGAGGAAGAACATGCTTGGGGGTAGAGAGGGCGGCACCCATGGCTGGCTTCGTTAAGGCGTTGACTCCAGCAATCCAGTTCTTCTCAAGAAAGGGGGCTGTCCGCTGGTTGCGCCTCTTCAGATTCATGGCGAAGGGAAGGAGAGTAAGGTCATGAGAGGCGTGAGAGAACCGACAAAGTGAAGAATGGTGAGTGGTGTGTTTTGATTGTGTTTATATTTGCGCGGATATAGTAATTGCCTGCGCTGATGCGTGCTGGTGTTGGTGTTGGTGTTTAAGCAATTGTTGATATATTTCTTTGCTGCTTGTGTGTTCAGTATGAAGCAGTGTTACCAAAGTTGAAAAGCCGAAATCCCATTCTTTGTCGACTTGCTTGTAACTACTATTATCGTCGCGCAAGCAGGAAAGGAGATACCCTCAGAGCCTAGCAATGATGACTAGTGAAAGAAAATGAGGTTGAGAATTGAGACTGTTCAGTCAAGGTTGGCAGACAAGCCAGCCGATTTGAAATGAGAACCCCGGAAATATTAAGCGCAATGCCAAACAACGGGGCTAAAAAAGACAATAAGAACAAGGACAATAGAAAAATAATAGACGAGCTGAGCGTTTGACGGATGGTTCAAGAGGGGTCGCTGTAGCGATTATTTTGATGGTGTTTGAGAGATGAAAAAGAAAAAGGTAAATGATAGAATAGAGAGTGAGAAGAATCCAGGATTGGTCGCGTGTGAGAAGGAGAAAGAGAAGGAGAAGAAGGAGAAGTGAGAAGTGCCCGTCACTGCCAGCCGTTGCCGCCACTCGTTGCTGAATCGCGATCGCTGGATAAGCCAATGTTTGGAAAGAGAGAAGATATATGAAGCGAGTTGGACAAACGATCTGTGTTTATCGCATTGGGATTCGCGATAGATTCCAAATAGACTTGAATGCGTATCGTACAGAGGTGAGGTACGCTGCGCGGATAGACAGCGACAAAAGTGTTAAAGCAGAAGACGCGTGCCTGGTAGATGGAGAAACAGGGAGATATCGCGACTCTGTATAAGGACTAGCGCGGTAATCGTAAAATCCATCGGAAGCCACTGGCGGTGCTGGGGTTCTCAAAGGACCACTCATAATGGGGCATTCGGCCGGCCACTTTCCTCGTTCCAGCACAGTACATTCAGTGATTTCCACTAAAAGTTCAGGTATCATTCACTGCAATCCGTCCTGTCACTTGAGAACTCACATATTCCTTACCTGTCTGTCTAGGGAGCCATTGGTTGGTCCTCTTGGCGTGACACTCTTTGAAAAGCCATTTCCCTCTCAATCCATGCGTCTGCCCCTCCCAAAAGTACCTCTCCTGGCGTCATGAGGACAATTTGCAAGAGTTGCATCCATCATGGCACTCATGTAAAGACAGCCGTGAACGCTATTTTGGCCCAGTATTCATAAAACATGATAAAAAACTTAGTCTGCTCTCGGGTACTCTAATGAGAGTGCGATACAGACTGGATTCTATGGATTCCGGGCGAGAAATTCAAATCTCATGAAACCTATCATGCCAGACCCAGACTCTCGCTTCTGGTTTTGATGTGAAGTATACATATTTGCTTCAAGGGACCTACCAATCAATCATGGCTGCTTACTATTAGGTACTAGTAGGTAGCATTTCATTTGTCTTGTGTACTTGCTAGTAAGATACTGTCCGTGGGTGGGGCAAGGAATCCGACAGCTTTGATTCATTGGCTGCTCATGACTTTCTCCTGATTGAACCACTACTCCCTAGGTAAGGCTGTTCGTTCTTCCAGGTACGTACTACCGACCCAGCTTCATCTTGCCCCTCCAACCCTCGTTACAACTACATTCCCATCTTTCATTCACCATCTACTTTGATCAGGGTTGTACGTACATCATATCACCTGTGGTTCGATGAATCGAACTTACCTTGTTTCCCCTGGGCTTTTCCCAAACAGCTTTTCTTTGTCCCTTTTTGCCAGGCCGTTGATCGCCACTTGACGACAAAGAACACCGATAAATCTCACTGTAGGTGCGTGCATTCATTCAACCTGGCAATGCGCCGACAGCTTTTTCTCCTTCCAGCATGATCCAGACTTCTTGCTTCTTGGATAGACCTGGAAGAAGTACCTGATTCCATTCTTTCACATCTTTTTTTTTCTTGCTGACATTGTATCTGCCTATGTAGATCGGTCTTCGCCATGGCGCATACTCGAGCAGCCGCACACCAAGCCGGCTCTGACCCGTTGGCCCGGCGTAACCCTTCACGAGCATCGCAAAGACAAGCGACCAAGACGTCTCCCAATACCCGCACGACTCGACGGAAGACTGCACCGAAGTTTGTAGAAGTGGATTCTGAGGAATCCGACTCTTCCATACCTGATGACGACACCGTAACAGAGTCTGATCAGGATACCGATATCGATGTTGATGGCGAGACCCAGTTTGCATCCCGTCCTCGCGCTGCAGGAACTCGCCGTAGTACCCTCAATAAGAATATTACTCAAGGTTCCCGAAGGAGCTCTCGACGATCTACCAATTCCCAGCCGTCTCTTGAGGACCCCTCGGGGGTGGGCACTCCTGCAAACAAAGCTCATCGCCGAAAGTCTACGGCCAAACGTCGCAAGTCGTATCAGAAGCATGCAACACCTCCCAAGAAACGTCGCTCCCTCCCACAGCAAGAAAAGGAGGTTATTCCAGATGGTATCATTCCCGACTGGCAAAATCCGCAGATACCCTATGGAGCATGGAACGACATTTTCTACTATGCTGCTGCCGCTGGTCAGGATGGTCTCGACACCAACTGGCTCATAAATGCCGCCACGGCATGCAAAACATTCTCCGAGGCCGCAATCGCAGCCATCTATCGGTGTCCGCCAATTCCCAATACGGGCAAAGCACGCCGTCTTGTTGCCTTGCTTGAGACACCTCCTTCCATGACTCGCTTCAATTACCGTGTCAAAATTGAATCCCTCTATATAGACATACAAGTGGTGCCACAGGCGATCTTACATAAGATGATACAGTTGTCACCTTGCTTAAAAGAACTCGTACTGTTCACGCAGTCTAACCAACCACCGTACAGACAGCTCGACCGCAAAGTCAGGTGGCACTATACGGATGCCATCTTTGAAGCTCTTGGGCCGTCTGTAAATTGCACGGATCCATCAGCGGAGAAGTCACATCATACTTTGCTCAAGAGCTGGGAGTGGAGCGGAAGTCTGCTCGGAGGGTCTTTTGCAACTATCAAAGACATTGCGCGGGTGCATTCCCAGCCCTCTTTTGCCAATCTCACCAAACTCAGTTTTACCAACTTCCAAGTCCCATCCTTGTACAAGCCGAGGCCCAAGCCTGGCGACGAAGAAGGCGAACTCCAACTACATAGCGAGGATGGAGCAGTAATCGAATCCATTGCTGAGGCTGTCAAGCAAGTGCCATCACTGAAGCACCTAGTATTCGAATCATCAACTGTAATGAACGATCGTTTACTCCCGCTGTTACCCAAGGATCTCATTCACCTTGAACTCATCAACTGCTGGGAGGTCAATTCAGATGACATGGCATCGTTTCTCCGCACACATGGTGCTAAGCTACGCTTCTTGACTTTGTCACATAATCAGTCACTAGATTTGGCCTTCTTGACTACACTGGCGGAAACATGCCCAAAGCTGGAAGAATTGTGGATGAACCTCTCTTATTTCCGCCATCATGACTCCATTAACGACTCTGATCCGTTGTACGACCAGGCCTTGCTGCCAGACCAGGTTCCTACATGGCCTTCTAGCATCCGCGTGATTGATTTCGAGCAAATTCAGCGATGGAGTGTCGAGGCAGCTGAGACGTTCCTTCAATCGCTTCTTGACAGTGCGAGTAATCTACCCAATTTGCGACATTTCGCAGTCAAGACGATGCTCAACATACCCTGGAAGGCCCGCGCAAATATGCGCCATGATTGGCGCAAGAAATTAGACAGGGTCTTTCTCCGTGCCTCAGAACCGCCTAGGCGGCATGTTTCCCTACACCAGACAGAGGTCGAAGCTTTACCTCAGGTACCTGCGAAGAAGGGTCGAAGAAGGAACCTGGATGAGCCCTCTCGACGAAGCCATCGTATTGCTTCCCAGTTGTCAGATTCAGACTCGAGACTCAGCAGTAACTCAAAGGGTCTCCGCAGTATTCAAAGACGTCCCAAATACGCAGACCCCGAGACTGATGAGGACGAGTTTGACGAAACCGAGGAGGAGAGTGATAGCGAAGCATCACCAAGCCGTGAAGAGGCCTCGGCACTCGAGGACGGCTTTGGTGGATCGACGGAAACATTCATCCAAGGTCTATGCAAAACTGTCACTCTTGTTTTTGATAATCAAAAACCGACCGAGTTGCAGTACGGCATGGAAGACTTCTTGGACGAAGAGCAGGCTGAATCCGATGAGTGGGATGGTGATCAAGACGATGAGGATGATGCCCTTGCCTGGCACTAATCCATGCAACCTCTCACATCCTCACTATCAATCAGATCCCACGATTCTTGCCATCGATGGAGCTTCGACGATATATCTATACTTAACTCTGCTGTATTATCACACAACTTGGGGACATAGGACGATTCACTTTATGAAGCATGAATTTCTTTATACTTGGTGATTTTGAAATCAAGGACAATGGGCAACGGCAAGGGGCGTAAAGGATGGGATGGTATCCTCATACCATGCGAATATTCAGTGTATACTTGTAATATTATGTGACAGCTCAAGACTCAAACTATCCCAAATATGAACAATCCGGGTTTTCTGGCAGCTAACAAATTTCAAATAGTAAATATACCCCATCTGATGACGTGAAACGACTGACCCAATAAATGCTGCATTTGTTGTACAAAGGATCATTCGAACGCTGGGTTTTACGTACTGGTTAGCATGGAGTACAATGCAACATTGAATGGCAATAGGTACGAAATGAATCGAAGGCAATGTTTATGATGGCGAAAAGCTCATTGCATACAACGTTTTTGTTAAGGGTATTCTCCCAGGGAGTTTTGATTACTCCCACGCCTTTACTCCAGACAAAGTACCTAACAATACACAATGTTTCTGACAACATGATGTTCCCATCTATCATTACAACAAAGAGTCTCCTCATTTTAGAAAGCCGCACCGCCCATACCCTCACCAGCCATATTCTTCATACTTCTCTCACTCAGGTCACTGCGCATCTCCCAAGCTCTCGAGTCACGCTCCAGTCTATTCCAAATGTACAAGCTCTTTCGCAACCGCTCCTGTTTGGCTTGAAGTTCGTCTCGTAGTTTCTCTTCCTCATCTTTCAGTTTGCGATAGTGAGGTTCCAGCTCTCGTGAGACACCCAGCAATAAAGGTGTCATAGACGGCTCTAACTTCCCACCTGGAATGAGAGGTGGTAATGTGGCTAGCATGCTCTGCGCGAGAGTTTGTCGAGGACCTCCAGGATGTTGGGCTGATGGTCCGGTTGGTGGGTTGAAGGGTCTTGATTGTGTAGGTGTAGAAGATGAGGGTGCACTAGGGGGAGCTGCTCGAGGTCCAGTGGGAATGGCCGATGAGCCGTTGGGCGTAGAAGGTGTGGGAGAAGGCCCTGAGATATGTCGCGAGGGTGTCTGGTTCCAACCACCACGGCCTCCTCGAGGAGCATATCCACCTCTGGCAGGTGGAACATAGCCTCGAGGGCCAGCTGGAGGAATGGTAGGGCTGGTTGTGCCAGATCGCAGTGGAGGGGCAGTGGGCGTCTGGGTGCGTGCAGGAGGAGGGATAGGTGAAGAGACGGATGGGGCTGTGAAGTTCCTATTGGCTGCTGGGCCACTTGGAGGAGCCCTCAGAGCAGCTGGGCCTCGTGGAGGGGATCGAGATGAAGCAACGTTCGAGTCGACCGAAGGTCGTGGGGCATCTCGAAGAATATCCCTCTGTTGTCCAGATGCAGAAGCCCGGCGAGGAGATTCTTCTCGCGGTTGAAGAGGCGAACGGGCTTTTATCGAGCTAGGCCGAGGGGATGACCGTCCCGAAGCTGACTGAGATGTGATCGCAGAAGAAATACCGGAATCTCTTGGTGGTGGACTCGCTCTCCTCCAAGACTGGTATCTGTCGCCGTCTCGACGGGTCACGGAACGCGATCTAGGCCTGTATGAACCCCCTCGAGGACCATGCAGCGGTGATCGTGGCAGAGGGCTTCTGTCACGTCGGTCTCTGATGATGGGAGATCGTGACCTCCGCCTTTGAAAGTTAGTAATAGATCGTTGGGGGACAACGACCGGCACCGACCTGTCATCTCGGCGATCGAAATCACGATCTCTGTCCCGCATACGGTCTCTATCCCAGACTCTCTCTCGCATTGGTTCTCGCATATTGTCTCTGTTGTCTCGAATGTTGTCCCTTATAGGTTCGCGCATGTTGTCACGCGGAATGTCTCTGATGGGCTCTCGAGCAGGTTCTCGGATGGGTTCTCGGATGGGTTCTCGTACAGCATCGCGAATAATATCTCGAACGGGCTCCCGGATTGGCTCCCTAATAGGCTCTCTCATCGAATCTCTGATCGGTTCTCGATCTCGGTCTCTATCTCTGTCCCTATCACCTTCTCGCTCACGGTCACGATCTCGTTCGCGATCCCTATCCCAACCTCTGATCGGGGACCGTAGGCGCTCATAGCGATCAGGTCGTGGGGGTGGTGAAGGTCGGCGTGATAGACTGCGTCGAGGAGATGGTCGTCTCATGGGAGGCGATCTCGTACGATCCCTCCGTCGAGGGCTTTCTCTCGAACGATCACGTCGATAACGGTCGCCTGCGATGCTTCTCGATCTTCGACGTGGAGGATATCGTCCTGGAACATAACTGTCGGATCCAGCAGGGATGGGGCTCCTAGGTCGGGGACTTCGCGGTCGAGGACTTCGCGGTCGGGGGCTCCTTGGGCGAGGACTTCTAGCCCTCTCCCTAATCGGACTGCGAGTTCGTCGAGGGGATCTATCCCTTGGCGTAGGTCTCCACGATTCTCCGGCGCCATACCTAACGACTTCTCCGTCATCGTACCTTCTCCTGGTTAGTCGCATGACGCAGAAAAATGAGTACTAGATAAAAAAGATGAAAGGATTTACCTTCGGCCTCGATCGCGATCCATTTTTAATGTTGAGCACAAAGCAAAACGCACCTTCCTCGGAAGATGCTGTGTGTTGCGCTTGTGGCAGGTAAGTAGTTCAGTCGCGCCTGCTTGATTGTTAAGGAGCCATCACCAAAAGTTGGTCGGAAGTTCTTGATGCCGGGCTCCGGATAACGATAAGGTACCGTACCTATTGCAAACAGAATCCACTGTATTGTCACATGCTTACTAGGACTTTTTGACTTATATCAACATTACAAGCATTCAAGTAAAACACCAGGATTTAAATTTATCAAAACCAGGAAGAAAGAACTCTTGTATGCTATGGTCTACAAATCATAGTTTCGAGCATATAAATAGTACAACTCAAGGCCAATAACTCAGAAATCTGAACTGAGCACTCATCCCAACTACGAACCAGGCGTAAGCAAGTAGCGACTGCAATAAAGGAACATTAGGACTTCTCAATGTCGGTAGAATCACCCTCGGACGAGCTCGCTACTCTGTCCAGAATCCAGGACTGCGCTTCCTCCGCATGTGCCTGCATCATCTTGTTCAATCCAAATTTGGGACTCTTGACGACAGTGCCGAATCTGCGTTTATACACCTTCTTTGTTAGGTCAGGATCTGTCCAGCATGCGTGATCGCCGGCGACATAAACACGAGAGTTCTCCTTGTACCAGTGAGAGAGATCAGTGTCGATATCTGACTTGATGGGTCGGAGATTGCCAGTCACAAAGTTGACAATGCCGGATATCCTATCCTTGCAATCTGAGGTTTGTTAACGATGGTGTGTCTTCCAAAGTCTCACGGACGTACCTCTATTGATTAAAAGAACCTTGACACCAAGGTAAGCGTTTCCGACACCCATGATGAAAATATGGTCGGCATCGTACAACTGTAGATAATTGTCCCACAGATAACAAACCAGTTTTTGGATCTGATCTTGGAGAGCCTTCTCCTTAAATGCTGGTATGAAAGAGTCGGAATCCTGATGATGTAAGATAGGTGCGAGTAACAACAAAGATTAAAGACCATACCTCTGGCTGGGTGATGTACGCCGGTACGTTGACGTCCATAACACCGAATCCCTGTCCTATCGCCCAATCGATATAACTTGTGACTCCGTCAACCTGAATCAGTCAGTACAGCACAGTAAAATTATACGGTCAACACTTACAACCCAGGCATTGTGGGATTCAAGGGAGGTGTCGATGACATCTGGCTGAGCTAGGAGCTGGGGACTAGACTGTGTCAGCAGACAGCAACGAATGAAATGGGTGGACCAGCTCACGGATCATGGATGATCAATAGGATCTTCTTTGCTTCGTATAAACTCGGCGTTACCAAGACTTGGTTCTCAAAAGACTTGTAAATATGCTCTCGTTGCACGTATAGCGGCACCATGTTGTGCTTTGACTGAAGAACCTGTCTCTGGGCACTGCGGATGACATCGTGTAGACGATAGGCGTTGAGGGACTGGATATCTGGGACATCGACGATACCTGGTCGCATGCATTCCCAGTAAGGGGCTTGATGTGCTTGGACTTTGGCCAGAATACGAGAAGCCTCCTTGTTGAGTTTAGGTATGTCCATCTTTGGTGGAGGCTCACCCATGAGCGTTCGCGCAACGGCGACAGCCGATTTAGAAATTGCCTTGAGATTGTAGCCACCTTCGAGACAGACTGCTACTTTGCCGTCCGCAAGCGACATCAACATGTGTGTCATGTGGGCGTAGCATCCTGGTGTCACAAAGCAGCCCCCCAGCTCATCACCATCTGCGGCATCGAAGCCTGCGGAGATGACGACAAGATCAGGATTGAACTCTTTGGCGATAGGCATGATGATCTTCTGAAAGGCAGCCATGTACTCTCCATCACCCATGCCCTGCTCATGCCACCCGATGTTGACGTTTTTCCCTAATCCGGGACCGCTACCGCAATTCTCAATACCTCCGTCAGGAGTCAGAGGGTTTGGTGGTTTGCCTGGATAAAAGATACCATCTTGATACACATGTAGTGAGATGTAGAGAACATTTGGGTCATCGTAAAAAATGTTCTGAATACCGTTGCCGTGATGCACATCCCAATCCAGGATCAATACTTTTCTGCAGATATCGGGGTAGTCTTGCTGACACACCCTTACGGCCACAGGAACATTATTGAAGAAACAGAAACCCATTGGCGCATCGAACTCAGCATGATGTCCCGGTGGTCTGATGACAGCAAAGGCATTCTTGACCTGGCCCGTAACCACATTCTTGCAGGTTTCTATAGCACCGCCAGCAGAAAGTAGAGCAGCAGGATATGACATACTTCCAACGTACAAAGACTCGCGACCTTGATCGTACTTTTTCGTGAGATCCCGCAGCTCGGCCGTACTGACGTTGTCGAGGTTCTCGACCCAAGCGAGATGATCATGGGAGTGTGCCAAACAGATCTCCTCGCGGGTGGCTGCACGTGCTGGTATCCTCCACATGTACCGCGTTGGGCAATCTCTGATGATTCTGGGAAGCTCTTCTTCAGGTCCGGTATATACAAGACCTGATCTCTTGAAAGCTTTGAAGATCTCATGAATGCGCCGAGGATCCTCGGGGTGATGGGCGTTAGGGCTGAAATCAGCATTCATGTGAAGCTTCATACGGTCATCGTAACAGCATCCTGTCGGGAGTAAGCCCCTCCTCCTTAGCTGCTCAAGAGCAAGATCTTGTGGTTCTGGATCTTTGTCGGCTTCGAAACTGGTCTCGGAAGCAGTAGCATCGTCATCTACGCTGTTGCTATCGTCCTGATTGACACTATTTGAGCCAGCAACGTCCTTGATCGGAAGATCTACTTCCATGGCCGTACCCGTGTCCATTTTGAACTTGAGGTACTGTTTGCGCTGGAAGCCAGATAGATCTGCGGCATTGGCTGGTGACTGATATTGCTGGTCGCAAACAGATAGCTTATGCGCCGGCCTTGTTTGCAAAGAAGCAGAGCCTGTCAAAAGTGTTAATGGCTATCTGACAAATGAATGAGATTGTGACTCTAGATCAGTGCGTTGAAACCAGTTCAGGAAGTAAGTGATGGGAGATGGGAGGAAGTAGGGAGCTGAGAGAGTTTGTTTTGCGAGAGGATATGCCTCTGAGCAATGGCATTCATTCTTCCATTTGAGCGTAAATATGACCAAGTAATTACGCCTGCCTGACAATAAACAAACTTTTGTCTAGGAAATAAGAGAAGAGGGATTACAAATGACTTTGTGATATAAAGTAAGGAACAAGCGGCAGTAGAATGTGTAACTTACGTACCTATATCTTATTTGATGGGCTTCCCTCGCAAAGGATGGAATGGCCCGATCGCAGGTCGCAACAGTCAGTCGACCAATATGCGCAGCCAAAGGTGTTACAGGTGAGGAGAACGCATCAAAGCATCGTTCACAGACACCCTAGAAGAAATATCGAGGTGTGATGTGAGATGCGCGCGCGAGCAACTGAGATTATTTGGTGTTGGTTCTGAATCTATTTGCTTTGCTTTGGGGTTGAATGAGAGAGAGGGAGGTCTCGGCCAGGTGGGGAGTAATGATTTTAGCGCAGCTGGGTTAGGCGGCCTCGGCCACTGAAATGACCACCCGCGAGTGATCGCTAGCCCTGGCACTTTGGGTAGGCGTTTGTGATGCTGGGCAAGGAGACGAATATATTATCAGGGAGGAAGAGTGAGACACAGATTTGCTGTTGACAGGTATAGAATAAGATTGTCGAACGGAAACGGCACTGCTACTAAATTCGCTAGGTTTTGGCATAATATTATATCCTGTGAACCAGTAGCTTGACCTTCTTCCTATAAATACCAATAATACAACTACCTACTAGTATCTTAGTAGGTGGTTCCCTATGGACGTACCATGCATGATGTCTTTGACATTTTAGATGCTCGTTGTATCCTTGACACGCTGTCAAACGAACAATATTGTCTTGAGCTTTAATATGCTGGTTTCTGCTGGTCTGCACTCTAGCATGATCTCTTTGCAACCTTACAACTGTTGGTAGCTTAGAGTACATGACGGGCATGTGCCCTGTTCTAAATCATCTTCCAGTTATTGAGCTCACGCCCATCTTGTATTCTCCAACGACTGGCCAACAGATAGTATTATTTTTGAAACTATTATCTATGCAAGTTAACCCATTCGATAAGCGTCACTCAAGCATAGGAGACCATCTGTAGTCCCTCCGTCCAGCCAAAATGTGTCAGGTCATCAAGATGAGAACCGTCGTCTCCTCGGGGTGAATAATGGGAGAAAGAACGCCATCGAAGAACTCCCTCAGGCAGCGTGCCATCTAGCCTTGCATCACCCACAAGCTCCAACCGCTCAGTATCATGCTCGTTGTCCCAATCGACAATACCTCCCGCGCCGTCGATTGGCAATGTTGGCTTCTTCTCAAGCCAGTTCCGTTCATCCAGTGCGCACCGGATTGAAACCTGGATGGATTCTTGGTCAAATGTTAAGTTGGGCTGGAGGGCCGTGGCTTCTGATATGAGCCTCTTCCGCGGAAAATTGTAAATGTTGTCAAACAAATACATAAGGGCTTTGGGGCCGAGCTTGCAATATGTCTTAATGATCCGGCCACACCGTGTCTGGTCCTTCCACCCCCGCAGGAACGAATCTGTTCTATCACGGACATCCATTGCATCAATACCATCGTATTCCTGTACAGAGTTAGCCGAGAACCGACCTTATTGGACGAGAGTAACCTACATGTTCCAGTCCAGAGTGAAGTCGAGGATAGATGTAATGAAGAACCAGGTCTTTCGTGACTTCCACCATGTCCATCAGCTCAAGAAGCTCAGCTGTAGAGTAATGTCGGAGCTGACTGATTCTTATATCATCTACACCAGGTTCAGGGAGACCAATACGAGGTCTAGGAAGATCCCCGTGGAAATAATATCCGTAGAGCCACCATCTGTACAAGGCGCGACGGCATCTCTCTGCTTCATGAGATCGGAGTTGTCGACAATTCTCTGGCTCGTAGATCCACCTCATCTGAGGGAACCGCTCCTGCCATTTCCATGCTAGTCGGCAGTAAGCCAATAGAGGCTTCAAGTCTGGTTCAGTCAAGATGATAGTCTTGTAAGGAGATGCGTGTGGGCTGGGTCTTTGTATCGAGCTGGTGTTGATTCCTAGGGAGCCATTGTTGGGTCTCTGCTTGACCATTGAAAGGTAGGCAGGCCGTGGCGCAAGAACCAATCCTTCGTCGCCTAGAAAACGTTTGAAGATCACCTTGCGCGGAGAATAGAGTGACCTGGGAGGCTCAATATCGGCAGCTGTTGCTGTATAAACTTGAAGTAGTTCGTCGAACGGACTGAATTGCCGAAACATGACAGGAAGTAATATATACGCTTTTCTCCTGCTAAAAAGATCATGGAAAGTTCTATGAGCGGCAGAGAGGTTGTAAACACCATCCATGTCTAATTGATGATAGATCTCGAGAAGGATCTCGATAGGAAGTCTCGTGAGAGAGTGGGGCATTTCTTCGGAAGTGGACATGATGAAAGATCTATGTTGTTGAAAAGACATTTGGAAATGGCCTGTACAGACAAATTCTTGACGTGGCAGATGAGGTCAGTTTGCTGGCAATGATAGCACCAATTATACTGGTCTGGACACGGCGGGTTCTGTGAATGTTTGCCAGGTATGCCAGAGATTCGAAACAACAATGGCTGATCCTTGTGAGCCAATGTACGATTATCAGTTGTCGACCAAGCATACCAAAGTAGTGAATGTAGAGTACTGCGGTTCCAACAACCTTTCAGTTGTAAGAGTATCGATGGTAGGAATGGATAGCAGAACGTTCACGCGCTCTGTATTACGTAGCCTCAAGTGTAGCTCTCTTGAAGCGTCAATGACTTGTGGCTTATTGGCTAGTCACCCCGACGTTGGGGCTGGAGACGATGTTGAAAATGCACAGAGGCATCAATACAATCATAAAGGGTGATTCCATGGTGGTTTATGAGCGCATCCGTTTATCGATCACGCTTGAAAGTGAGTAACGCTTGTAGAAAAGGAAGGTAGGACAGGAGAAAGGGGGGTGACTGATAGACATGCTGCGAAACACGGACGAGATGACTGGTCCGAACATTTGCCGGGGTACGGGTTAAATAATGATGCGATATCGACATGGCGTCAACAACCTAATCATGAATTCTGGAACAATGAGCTTCGATAGGTCAGTGCAAACAAAAAAAATTTGATATGAATTGTGCAGGTTATAGAACAAGGATTTTGATAACTTTTTTCTTCCTAGAACGAACAATGCAGAATGGCCTTTAAACTCCTACAACCCCGACCCAGCAGAAAGCAAGAGAGTATTGACATTAAGGTATTGCAAGAGCCTAGGCGAAGAGCATCTTGCTATCCAGCTCATTGCCCTGGTGTCGCTGGCCACCATTGGAACGCAATCCAAGGTCGCCCCTTTTGGTTAATCGCTCCACTTGCTGCTCCGCGCGGGCATTGTGTCGCGAGGCCTTGCTTCGTCGAATATCGGCACGGACTTGGTTGGGCGAGACGAACTCCTTGTTCTCGTAGATAATAGGGCCGCCGAAGGATCCCTCCTGGATCACGATAGGTGTGAGTACGAATCGGGGTCCAATCTCGACAAGCTTGATATCTGTGTCTTTGCTTCCCGATCGAGACTTGGACTTGCTCGACTCTTCGTCTTCTCCGTCCTTGGTAACTTCCGCCTCGACCTCACTGATCTGGTAGTTTCGTACCCAGACCTTGCCATCAACAAAGCTGAATCCCATGACGTGATCGATGAAAGGCTTCGATTTTCGGGCACCCTCGGGAACTCCAAAGGTGTGAAGGAAGAGTTCCTTGATGACTCGCAGGTGAGGTTCCGTGTCGAAAGGAGCATCAAAGGATAGGATGGGTCTTGATCCCTTGAGGCAGTTTCCGGTGAAGTGAAGTTCCTCCATGGTGTGCACTATCATTTTGTTAGCGTCGCGCAAACTTCGCAGCCGTCCGGGTTCATACAGTTTTGAAGGTGGAATTTGATGGTAGGTCCATTAGGAACCTTGCTAAGCCAGACGTAAAGATCCTTGCCCTTTCGTGCTTCGAAGAAGAGCACGTTATTGCAGTTGTACAACTCGGCGAGCTCGTTCAGTTCGTAGAGCTTGGTCTTGGAGTCGAACTTGGCATCCTTTCGGCTATGGGGAAGCATCGCTGCCAGGTCGTTCAAGAGATGACGGTGACTGCATGATTGACAGTCAGATTGGTACACACAAAGTCTGTGGTGAGATGTTGAACTTACCGGAAAGTAACACCTCTGGACGACAGGATTAAGACTCGCTGCTTGTTCTTCTTGACGCCATTGCTAGGCGCCTCGACCTTGGCCGTCTTTGTTTTTGAGATAGACTTATAAACAGCTGCCATTTTGTTCGAACGAAAGGACTGCGATTCGTATGATTTCGTTGTGAATCAATTTCGCAAATCTTTGGGCAGATGGATGATTGAACCAGACCAATCTTTTGCGACACGGCGGGCAGAATCCAAAATTTTTGGTCGGGGCGGATTTTCTCCGTTACGATAAGCACTCGAGCTGGTCTTATCGGAAGTGGGTGGTGGGACAGGCACCAAGTGGAGCTGCGTGACACCGCCTCTTACAGGAAGACGGGCTTAACTGAGGTACCTAGCATAAGTACATATTTCACAAGGAATCCTCCTATTTGCGAGTGAGACAGGACACACATTGCGCTGATTGACTAGATGAGGCTGTATCGTGACACGAGTCAGCGGCAAAGTTGTTGAGATCGTGCAGTTGATGCGGAATAAACGCCCCGTCGCATCGAAACGGATCTGGATGGCTTGGACGTATGACAAGGGTAGCGACTAGTTCAATGTCAGATTGAGGTCATCTATAACCGTAAAATCGACCCTGAATATTGAAACAGGTCTTTGCAAGAGGGTTCAATCGAAGAGCCGTGAACCAACTCGCTTCGTGAATTGCCCAGATCTGGTTATCAAGCACATGCTGATGATTGCGACAAGAGAAGATCCTGCTAGAAGCACATCAACGGGACCAGCAAATCCAAGAGCGAACATTAAGTGAATTCATTGAGCTACGTAAGATGACCGAGTCGCAGCGATCGTGGGACGCATCAACCACAAACAACCAATCATGACAATAAATAACAACAAAGGAAAGTCGAAGTAACCGCGCCCTCTGATATAAGTAAAAAGACGTATCACGATTCCTCGTCTCATCCAGTGTCTCCTATGACGACGAGCACTGCCGGGAACAAACGAGACGCCAGGTATCCCAAACCCTCCCTTAAGCCCCCAGACCGTTGGTAAATGGTCTTGACAGATAACTTAACAACACTTTCCGCCCTTTGCGGCATCGTCATCGGCAGGCTTGCTGAGAGAGATATTGGTGCCTGCACCTATGGTGGCCTGAGCGCTGTCGCCGCTGTCGAGTGCCTTGCTGGAGACGATTCGGTAGATTTCTGCGAGGATCATTAGTCCAGGGTCCAAGCTAGGTCGCAGGGGGGGAGCGTAGCCGAAATAGCGTACCGGTCAAGATGTTCTGGAATGCAAGCTCGACGTTGCTGGCATCAAGGGCAGAAGTCTCGATAAAAGACAGGTGGTTCTCGCCTGCGAATAGGTATCAGCTAAAGGTCCTTTGATTGTTCAAATCGTGGACGGGGCGATCGTACTGGCAAAAGACTTGGCCTCTTCAGTAGGAACGGCCCTCAAATGTCTCAAATCACTCTTGTTTCCCACCAGCATGATGACAATGTTGGCATCTGCATGATCTCGGAGCTCCTTGAGCCATCGTGTGACGTTCTCGTAGGTCTGGTGCTTGCTGATGTCGTAAACGAGCAGGGCGCCGACAGCACCTCGATAGTATGCGGAGGTAATGGCGCGGTATCGTTCTTGGCCTGCCGTATCCCAGATCTGGGCCTTGATCGTCTTGGAGTCGACCTGGATGGATCTGGTGGCAAACTCGACGCCGATTGTCGACTTGGAGTCAAGGTTGAACTCGTTTCGAGTGAATCGACTGAGAAGATTGGATTTTCCGACACCAGAATCACCGATCAACACCACTGCAATGCCAACGTGTCAGTAAGATCGAGTACGAGCCATAAGGTAAAGTCTGGTCTCAACAGGGAATGGAACGTGGTGGGTGACGGCACCTTTGAAAAGGAACTGCAAAGGGGGGTCAAAGTCAGCAACTGGCGAACTATCTGTGCGCGGTGAGGGGGATCTTGACATACATCATATTCGTCGTTAGCCATGATAGCGTCGTGCCTCTGGAAAGTTCTTCGTCGATGAAAATTATTGGGGATGGGGGACCAGGGACAAAAGCGCTGACGTTGTTGGAGGAGGGGAGTCTGGTGTTGTCGATGTGTGGGATGTGGAGAGGGAGAGAATGCGCAACTCTGGCGATGGTAGGCGGTCGTACCTTTGACACCTTACCGAGGGGTACAGCAAGGAGGTGGTGTCTTGTACATGGCCTATAATTGAGCTGTGCATTGCATCTCTATGTGCTATTATAGGCACCCAAAACAGGTGCCTACCTTCTAAAGCTACCCAGCGGATAGGAGCTACTCCACTGGCTTTTTTTACTTGGCAACCTAATTGCCAGCCTGTCCGACAAATTGGCTGGGAGTACCCTTTTGGGACAGGATAGACAGATACCTCGATAAGCCGCAAGCAGACAAAGCCAGTCCAAGTAAAGTTCCACGAAACAACTGGAACATTGGAAAGTTGACGCATCATTCCCACTCAGAAGGGAATGCAACCAGCCCTGAAATTGGCAAGGCATTCGTCACCCGTTGGATCACATCACAAGCAAGGCAGCAGACAAGCAGACAAGCAGCCATGATGAAAGATAGCTTGTCAAACCAATCACGGGTATTACAGCCCATGGATTTACAATATTCTTTCTTGCCTCCATGGCGCAATGTCTCCTTATCTAGAATTGAGGTTACAGGCAGTTTTTCATTTGATAAACTAAAGAGAATATCTTGTGTTGATTGAAAGCCGTCCACGAGTGACGGGTAATATCACATGTACTCTTTGCTGTCGATGCACTTCTCCTTTTCTCCCTACTGTAATCGTCTGAGTACAGCACAAGGCGCTGGTGAAACACGAGGTCTAGAATCATGTATCTCCACATTTTTTCTTATGCCTATAAGTCCCTTTACCATAAGAACTAGGTACAGATACAGAGTACTCTGTAACATTAGATGATACCATATCAATAGACTTAAGCCAATAAGAATTACTGATGAGTCTCTTTCAACTTTCACCTTTAATAATTCTTACCCTAGAGGCTTGAAACGATAGAGATACTTTCACCTAATGAAACACACTACTGAATAGCACCATACCAATCAGCGAATAAAACCAGACAACACCATCAGAGCAACATTCTCTAATATTGCAAGTTGAAATAATGATCACAGGGTCTATGTAAGAACACCACCAGCCTTGGTACTTACTACAGCAGAGTATACTACCTACCTAGGCATCTGCATCGAAACACGGGTATCACGTGCTGCTCGCCATTCAACAGCGTGCTACCTCCCTACTGGCAGGCAGGAAGGAAGGATTAATTCAGCAATCCCTAAGGTAGATTAAGCAAAGGCTTTGCATACACGCGTTTCGTCTCAGCTTTCAACTGTGATATACGAACAAACTTGACCAACTTTACTCTCAGAGCACACACTTCCTTTGCCTTTTCACCCCAGTGCTTCCTGGTTTCTATCAATGAACATAGCAAATTTGCCCCGAATCTGACCCTATTCACTGCCACAGCTTTGAACGGGGCACAGCTCACAACAACAGAATCTCACAAAACCAGCACCCCAAACATCATCTTACTCGCCATTTGTATCCCAGACGCTTCAACGCTTACCCACCCATCCATGGCCCTCTGACCAGGGCTCACGCTCGTCATGTCTGTACACGAACCGGATTTGGATGAAGGCTACACGTCGTCTATAGCATCAACAATCGAGGAGGAAAATGAGTCCGACCAGGAATGGGATTTCACAGGCATTTTAGCCGATGCTGAGATAAACGGTCAGCGAAAGTATCTCATCACATGGACTGGGTATGAACTCTTTGACGCAAGTTGGGAGCCGGAAGAGAACCTATCAGGTAAAGAGACACTCGACAAATGGAATGAAAGCAAAAAACAAGAAGGCCATGAGAGGAAGCAGCAGCTTAAAATCGGCGCCTGGCGAAAGGCCGTAATTGAGAGATACACGGGCAAAATCGCTCGCCATGCAGAACGAGACCGCAAGCGGGTTGAGCGAGGACTGCATCACCTACGAACAACGTTAAATTTCACTCTGGAGGATTGTTATGAATACCTGAATGAGTACCCCAAAGGAATCACTGAGGAAGATGAGATGCAAATAGTTCCAACCAATGCTGCCTCAGCAAAACCCAGCAACTCCAAACAGCAGCAGAGAGCTGACACCGTTAAGCTGTCCAACATCACAAACCCCGAACACAGAGCAAGAGAACAAGTGCCAGATAAGCGAGGAAACTATCGGAACGGTGCTGATATAGGACAGAAGACCAGTAACAAGGACGGTCAAATCCATGAGAGTGCAGCTTCCACCGAGAATCAAGGCAAAAACCTCAGTCAATCCCGCCCCCAGAATGGCTCTGAGGTGAGCAAAAATCGAAAACAAGCAAGCCTCAATAAAGGAAACCATGGGGAATCGCAGAGAAACCCGCCAAGTCAGGCCCAGGCACTCAAGCTCGGCCCCCAAAAGTCCACAAAGCAGTCTGCGCCCCTGAAGAAAGATGCATCCTCATCCCGGAGGACTTCATCGGCCGCCGAAGCTAGCAATGTCTTCATAGGCGGCAAAATGACCAAGCGAAGGTCTACGCTGTCAGAAGCTGCCAGTGACTCCAGCAAGGAGCCACGAATGCTGCGATTCCGTCATCAAAGGCTCATAGAAACCCAGAGGAGGAATCGGGAGGGTGTTCTAGCTCCAGCTATAAAGCCGACATCGCTAATCTCCCTCAACCCTGAGGAGGCAACACAGCCCTCACAGTCTCGGGGCTTATCTAGTGTTTCGAGCCCAGATAGTATCGGGGCGAACGAAGCCACTGGAGATACTGGAGCTTCGAAGCCAAAGAAAAGGACCAAATCCGTCCGCTGGAGTATGGACAACCTCGAAAAACCCGACACCGCTGCTACGGGAGATCCCATGGATATAGATGACGAGGCAGGTCTTTTCATCAATGAAGCACTCGACTTTCCACTTGATGATAGCACTATCATGGCTACTAAAGAAGAAGATGATTTGGACACTCCGCTAGGAAATGCTAGTGGTTTATGTCGATTATCTACAGGAGCCACTAAAGGTCAGGATGTCACAAGACCTGCAAAGTTCGGATCTGTGAATTCTCAATCGATACCGATCACTTTGAAGGGACTTGTGGAGAATGTATCCAGACATTATCTCATCACCTTGCTCAACAAAGAAGAGAGTTTAATCTTCACGCATAGTTGCTTGATGTGTGATCTACAAGAACCAGCCACACGTACAGTGCTATTCTCGGAGGAGCTATTTCAGGGGTCAGTCGAATCGAGCGATCCAGTTAAGCTAGCACACATCTCTGATCGCCTCAAGCTCGGTTCTATTGGCTTGTTGTGCTATCTCCCAGAGTTCTCTCTCCTACTTTGTCACTCTGTCGACCTGGAGGGGGTTGAGTCAGTGCAGTCAGACGATCACAACAAGACTGCATCTCTGCGATACAGGATGTTTCACCAGAGCGCAACCTTTCCCAACATATTGCTGAGCCCAGTGTTTGTGCCTCTGGGCATTATGGAAAAGGATGTCATGCCGAGCATGGTGCAGACAATCTTTCATCGGTTCCTTGGATTGGAGTACAACCAACTAATTCCACTCAGCCTGAGCAGTACGAGGAAGCATAACTTCTTCATCGCTTTTCCTGGCTCTGTAGAAGACGAGGCCATGTTGATCTGTGCCTGGTTGCGGCACTGCAACCCAGAATGCAATATACAGTGCAGCTTGTGGCCTGGACACTGGAATAGCTTCCGAAAAGTAGACAAAGGAGTTGTCATTATCCACGAAGAGGCCATATGGGCAGTCCGGCAGTTTCCTGGATTTGCCGACATGCTTCATTCAAGTGGGGAGCACTTCAGCATTTGGGCATTCAACCGGGCAGTCCAGAAGATGTCTATGTATCCCTCAATATCCCCTGCCTGTGCTGACATCGGGGCAATTGGACTCCAGCAAGTTTTCCCCCATAGAAAGGTCACACTCATCACGCCAAGTTTCATCTTGGCACACCCTCAGCAAGCTTATAACTTCATCAAATATTTCTGGCAAGCCTATGAAGCTGATGATGATGCAGTCCGCCTAGCTGTGTGTGCAGAGTTTGAGTCGTGGATCACGGACCTGGTTGCTGAGAAGGCAGAGAGAAGAGCTAAATCTGCCAATGCTTCTAGTATGGAGACCCTTGAGAAACAGGCTCTTCACGATGATGCATTTGCCGCCATGTTCAAGACCATCAACCTGATCCGGAAACTCATGGATCTGCCAATGGAAAAGGGGATGCCCGATCTTTTCATCTACGCTCCTGCTTCTATCGATGGAAATGATGAACAGAGCTTGGTTAACTGGTTCGGATGGTGGTCTATCATGCACATGGACCAGTTTCGGAGATTTAGCGTCGTTGGGTCTAGCAAGACACATCCGACACGGTTTTTTCGCCGACTCAAAGCACAGGATTATGTTGCGTCTACTGCTGCGGGCCCGGATGACATGTTCATGCAATCTGGAGAGTCAGAAGCGGAACAAGATCAGCCGGCTGGGCAGAGCCAATATTCGAACCGTCATCATCTTGCAGGACGATTTCAGCTCGTCCCTAACGATGAGGCTAAATCATTCAAGAACTTTCTCATGGCCCAGGATCGACCGCGGCGGGACATCTCTAGGAGAGGTGTGGACCCGAGAAGTGCGGTAGAATCATGGTGCCCTATTGTTGTCTATGGAAGCGCCGTCTCGTATTGGAACACAGACATGCCATACGAGTTTGGAGACTACCATAGCTCGTTTGCATCTTATAAAAGCTGTTTAGATTTTGTATCAAAGCAGTTTAATAGCTTTTACAGCACAGGGATGGCGCTCTGCTATACAATTGAAGGACCGTGGGACCCAAATGTGCGTGTTGCTGGAACCAAACCACCCAGGCGACCATGGCTCATGATACTTCGGCCAACCAACCCACATCGCAAACCCTGGAAGGAGTCAGAGGTTCTTATTTGGGATCCAACATGGAGAGCTAGTACTAAAATGGGCAAACCTATCTACGAGAATGACCTTATACCAGCTCAACAGGAGATGATCAAAGAAGCAGGAAAACTGGAATACTCCGCCACCACAAGACTACCCTTACAAAAAGTGTGGATCACAGGACCAGAACTTGGAGAAACAGGGTACCATGAACCACTCGATGTCACTCTTGACCAGCTGAAGAAATTCATGGAGAACCCCAAGAAATGGTTGCCGGCTCCACAAGATGTCATGCCTACTCGAGGCTGGCAGCTTGTGCTACCTGGCAAACGAGAAGAAAAAGACCGAGATAAAGCTTCAGAGGCTCGAAGCTCTCAGGAGCGAGACGAAGAGCACAGCGAACATGCCATCGTTCTTAAGACGGTATTCCATCCGCCACGTGCCACTGGATATCAGGGACCAACAAAGTGCCGGAATCGACTTTACGAGTGGACAATGACACACAATCATCAGCAAGGAAGCCATCAGCAAGGAAGCACTTCGACAGGCATGGGACTGTACGAATTCTGCCCAACAATGGACTGGTACGGGAAGCAGATGGAGGAAGGCCGAGGTTTTGCTCACATCAACGTCACGCCATGGGAAACTATTTTTGAAAGGTACTCGATTCCAGACCCTAAGAGGGTTTGAGAAGGGCGCCGACGGTGTGCCATACTGGAAGCTGTGTATCATTATGAAATAAAAAGCAGAATTTGACAGGCTGAAAATTGTACAAATAAGTGTGTAGGGAAAATGACAGGCAGCGGTTTTGTACAGAAAGTGGGATGAGGATTAGAATAATAGCCAACCGTGGTAGGTAGACACCCATCTCATCTCGTCGAGACTGGAAAAGTTCTCGTACTCAATAGAACGCCCTTGATCCTCCTGATGCTGTCCCTTACTTTGCGAATCTCGTCATCAGGCTCGTTCTTACGCGCGCCACCATAAATGTCATATCCACCAATATACTCGCTTTGGTTTCCATACGTGAGTGTGTCAAGGTCATCTCGTAGTCCGTCCACTGCCTGTTTAATCTTGTCCATACCCTCACTTTGAGAGCGATATCCATCTTTGATACCGGATAGTGACTTGTTCAGCGAGGCTAACTTGTCCGCATGTTGCTTTGCAAGAGATTCGCTGTTGCCGTCCTTGGCCACAGGAGGGATGAGGGGGGAAGTCTGTGTACCCATATCCCTATGGAACATCTCTGCTGGGTCTTCTGTGTCGCTGTCCTCTTCAGGCGTCGTCTTCTTTGCAGGCGGGATTTCAGAGACAGACTTCTCGAGCTTGGCTACGAGAGCGTCGAGTTTGCGCTTGGCGGTATCGTGGTACTCGAGACGAGCCTCGGTCTGGTTATTGACCATGGGATTGACGATGAAGTGGCCTGCGCCATAGACAAGGGTGGATAGACCGGCGACGGCGTAGAGGGTATTGATGAGACGGGTTGTTGTTACAAGAGGGGGTGGCCGGGAGGGTTTGACAAGGAACTCGGGATATGTTACGATGGGGGGACGGTCGACAGGTGTGAGAGGGAGGGTTTGTG